>JAQGAK010000165.1:0-132080 GCA_034696945.1 Lipothrix lubbocki
ACGTCTCCATATGCACCTGAGACCTAAGAGCACTACTGCCTGAGTAACTAAACAGGGCAAAAGATCTTAACCAGTGACCGATGAACAGACCGCAGCAGTTTGGAAGAAGAATACTTTATAAGTACAAGAATAAGAAGAGGAGACCTGGCCATACCATTCATCTCCTCATTGAAAAAAGTCTGTGACAGTTTAATATAGTCACACCTTAAAAAATACATTGTTAACTCTCGTTCTTAATTATCATTTATTTATGTCGATCCTGTTTACTATATATGTGCTTCGCTCCTCACATGCTTTTTTCATCCCTCTATATGTATAACGTCACTTCTATACAAAAAAACCTCTCGCTGTCATTCTGCTTTAGATCGTTCCGCACCAAGAAATATTACGTGTAGTTTGTCTCAATACAGTTCTTTTCTTAAGGTCTACACACATTTTCATGACAAACTAAATACCTGTGTTTTCTTATTTATAGATAGACCAATTGTGTGCTTGTTTACAAATTTTATATCTTTAAAGTCACGAAGCTATGAAAGTATTTTATACATTAACTACGAAGATAAATTCGGTCAACTTGTCATTTCAAGCTCTTGAAAACATAACCTTTAAAAAGTTGAGACCAGCAAAAGAGGCAACCTGTGATGCATTTTGTTTTAGTAATTTTTCGATCTTCATAATACAAAGTTAATAAGAAAAATACTTACTCTGCACAGCTAGTACAGACAATTTTAACCCTACAGTAAATTAGTGTAATAATAATATTTGTATCTCAAATAACTAAATGCATACGTTACAAGTATCTACAGTGTGAGTGTGTCTTACTCGCTGAGATGGATTGTAGAACGATAATGACGTGGCAAATTGTCAGGACAATTTCCTCAGGAAGTATCATTAAATATGAAAGATCAAACTCAAGTTTTTATATGCCTGAGAGTAGCTCTTGTGAATGCACAAGTGAAAACATTAGGCAAATACAAGTACATAGAGGATGATTTATATTTACCGTGGGATGACACTCTATGTTATGTAGGCAATTCCGAGTAGGTCTTCCCCTATATAACTAGTGACCCGCCTGTTGTACTTGGGGTTAAACTCTCAAAGGAATGTAATGCCTGTATGTATGCCTTATAGCTGCGTCTAAAGAAATGTGCTGACGAGATTTGTTTACATGCGGAAATTCTTATCATCGTGGGCTAAATTATTCCAGACTTACATTTAAGTACCTGTGTATATGTTTTCCTCTTTTGCTCTCATATCTCCGTCTCTCTCCCTACATTTTGCAATATCAACCCTGTTGGTGTTTCTTGTAACATATAAACATACGAGATTTGAGTATTTTCCGGCCAAAATTCAGGCTGACTTGTAAACTTCAACCCAGAATTTACATTTTGTTTTTATGCCACAAACGTTGTAGACGTTGACATTTATGAGGATGAGACACGGATATAAATCTCTTCCTCTTATCTTGGCCCCTCTCATTTATGCTCATACACAAAGTACTACACAATAATACACATCGTACTTCACAATGTAGCATGTCACTGTATGTAATTTATACGTAGATAGTTTTATGCGTGTACAGAGTTACACAGTATACTGTTATTCCTTTTTCTATACCACGCACGTACGTACATTTAGCAACATAAAGAGTCATCCCGTGGATTATAAGATTTTTAGTGAGAAAAGCTACATCCGCAGGTACCCCCACTGTTTTCACATTCATTTGATGCAAACTTTACACAAAAACAAAATATATTCTACCAAATTAGAATCCGGCAGGTTTTCGAAACTTTCTTTAGAATAACAGAAAATATAACAGAGTGTGATTCAAAATGAATTTGTAACTGAATAGGAACCTCGACGATCAATTTTCGACTGACAGGAGAAACGCCATAGTAAGGAAAAGGAAAGGGTTCATTGCCAAGGTTACTTTACCTCTATATTAGGTGCTGACAGCCAAAGAGCACATGCACAGGATAATGCATTCCGTCTAATCTGAGCGTTACTGCACAATGTGACTTTGTTTTTTTATGTTTACTTGGGATATTAAATTTACCAACAAGTTAACATATTCTTAATTCTAATTATCTGAACATATGGAATTCATTAATTTTGATTCAACTAAATATCAAGTTATTTGGAATGTTGTGCATAGTGTTTCAATAACAAATAATGCCCATATTACAAACATTCCTAAACCACCACAGAGCTTATTCTGATTGCAGCAAGCATTTCAAAGCCATGAATGCACTGAATGCTTGAGTGAACTGATGTATTATTAATCAGGCTGTTTGATGACAAATCTCATATAAGCTTTACAGTTCAGGTTGTATGTAGAAGACTTTCTGTCCAGTACGCTTTACCATATTTTACAGTGCTTTTGAAATGGTTTCAGTATTCATTTCATTGAACAATACACATTAAAACCATATTTATTATTCATGCTTCAAAAGCATTGTCTACATCTCGGAAGCCTAACATGTACACATGCGCTGGCTTTTATTTGCTGTCTAAAAGGATTTAAAAATTAGTAAATAATAAATCGTGGTTGTAACAAATAGTAGCTATAGTTTAATTAAAGATAAAACGTTGCCACTGGTACCGTTCAAGTGCAGTCAAACCAAATATTGCTTTTTTGTAATCAAAATTGGATAGGAACTTACCTTAATACGTATAATGACTGCACTCCAATTTCTGCATTCCGGGTTACTCGCAAACAGTAGAATATATAGTTACGATAACAGCAAGGGCAGAGACTTAAACAAAACTGGGAAGAAAGGGAATAAACTCATAACACCAAAATATTTTTCCAAGAAAAAGGGCTGCTGTGGCTTGTTCCGTGTGAGTGTGTGACTTGAATTGGTATATCTATATATATACTTATATATATATGTATACGCCGAACGTTGAGATGTGAAGGTTAAAGCAGGTGCAAAACTACCATTTCCATGTACACATCCACAGGATTCCCGTTATGTCTCCCTGACGTACGCTGACAATATATCCCGCTGATGAGAGATTCACTATAAACTTTTACTACTCCTTGGTACCAGCACAATTTACATAGGACATGCTTAAGGCTAGTTGTTCAATTTGTCGTCGTCAAATTTTTCACAATGGATGTGTATAAGGAATTTTTTACGGAGAACTTGGTCTTCCCGGATACTTTATTCTAAAAAATAAAATTTGACAGGAAGCGAAGAAAACTATATATAAAATAGTTTAGGATGGCAAAATTAAAAAAATAGAAAAAGGAAGAAAACCATTAAGACCCCTCGAAAAAATCTGTGAAAGGTAAATAAATTTCTGTGTTTTTAATTTGAAAAAAAATTAAAAGAAATGACAAAATTTTGGGCCGAATGCACAGATTTACACTTGTATTAGATCCCAGGGGTACTTGTTGGATGCACTGAAGAAATATCATAACTAAACTGTAGTAAGGGAACTACTTATTGAGTAAGGTAAATTGAGAATATAGTCACATGCTGAAGGTACCTTCTCCTTCTTTTCGTTTTCGAAATTCCCTTCCCCTTACGGCGGATCCAACTTTAACAACGGCGACAAAAACTCTCACCTATTCTATGCACTTACTGCAATATGCTTTGTGTTTATCTGCGGAGTTCCTATAGTGCACAGTTGTATGGTCTAACCTTATAACTGTTGTTTAAAGGAGCAACAATACATAAGCGAGTGTAGTGTGTACAATGTGCACTTACTCTAGAAAAAAAATTATACATTTTACTCACTACTACACCACCATATGCGAGTAAGTGCATAGTAGTACCGTATAGCATCTACGTAAATGTACATGTATTGTTGTACCATATATATTATACATTGATAAAGGAAGACTCAGACATCACACACGTTTTTATACATTGTTGTGGATAGTGAGGTAAAAATATATGACGTTTAAGAGGCACACACAAAGGTATATGTAGCTGTAATAGAAAGTAATGAGCAAATATCTTGGCGGAAACGAGCTCGTATCGGATGGGTAATAACTATATACGTACATGGGAGTGATCAGCGTGTGCTTCTCTGCTGTTTGCAGTAAGATACTGTATACTACACACATGGCTGCTTGCTCATATACATGGTATGTTTACATACGTGCATGCACGTAGATCGTAACGTTACTTACGGCTCTCTGACGATGATGACGACGACGTACGAAAAAGATTAGTCAAAATTCTCCTCTGAGGAAAAAACTTTCACTTTGGGTTATGACTTACAGTATATGTTAATACATATTTTTAACGCGTAATGTAGGTAGACTATAATATTTTAACATTAACGATATAAAGAGAGATGCTTGTGTGGTTAATACACAAGCTGCTTGCAGTGTTACAGAGCGATATATATGTTCATAGATGCAACATTTGTAGTATAAAGAAAGATGTGCTACAAAGAACAAAGGAGTTGATATTTGTTGTTTAAAAGTGTATACTTCACAGTTACATGGTTATAGTAATCACACAAAACACATATGCTTCGTGCACAGGTGAGATGTATAGACAGTCGGGTATATAGCATTTATGTCCATTTTAGACTTTATGAGAGATCATTTCAAATGGATTCACTTGATAAGTTGCCCACAATCGTTACATGTATTTTATAGTTTGTCTTTTACTATATAGACTTGTACACAGTTGTAGGCAGTTATTATCAAACAGAAATGAGAGGATCTTATCAGGCGAGAGTAGTAAAAATACACTGAACAGACAGAAGCACTTGGAAATACTTTCAGTTTCTGGAATGGGTCAGCATCATCGTTTTTGTAAAGATACATAGTTGTGTAGCACAATACCACAGAAAGATAGAATGTTGGTTTCTCGCCAATACATATAACAAATTCATCTCTCGCATCACACATCCCCAATAATGGTGTATTGACTAAAAGCAGGCGTCCGGTACAATGAATTGGTCTGCAGTACTTGAAAGTCAGGGTAACCAGTACATCGTACATGTTTATTTATATATTTATGTACTTATATTTTAGTAAAAATGGTACGCATTGTATCGGTACCAAATGAAATGGAAAGAAACTAAGTCCTGATTTCTTTCTACAGATTTATGGGCGTGGAAATAGACTTACGGTCATTTTTTGCATATACCTACATATTCCAAATGTCCCGTATCATTTTAGTAATGGGAGATATCTGCAATGAGCTTTGAGCTACTATAGTAATTAAGCAGGCGACAATGTTTACATTTCTTTTTGGCAATCTCGTCACTGAACTTGTCTCAGCATATATGTGATGAGCTGACCTTGGATTCTTTACTCTGTAGGATAATGACTTCGGTGGTATACAAATGTATCTTTAACTTTGTTTATACTTTGACTCTCTACGTGTCCGCTTCTGGGTAGTTATGTACACTAGGTAGTAGCTAGCCTTCACATTCCTCATTCCCTCTCAGGCATGTTGATCTCTTAAATAGTTTAACTTGTCTCGGGTTGATTTTCTTTGATGAAGGGCAAAAAATGTTTTCATACACTTTAAAAATTGTAAGCTCATTAATTTAACATATAACATTTAGTAATGTAAATTTTAAACATTTTAAAGTAATAAAAAATTATTACCTTCATGACAATTTATAATCAAAAATTGTTATGAACAACATGGGACAACTTTTTAATCGACATCAATTCATAGTGCCTAGTGCAGAGCTGTTTCGATTGTTGATTATGTAACGTTTAAAAACAACACAAGATGTAATAGTAAGAATAATGATACATTTCAACGCTTGAACAGGACATTATTAAATTATGAACCAGTTTGAGTTAATCCAGGATTGAGTAATAATTGTATGCAAACTTGTTTCATGAAGTCAGAATCAAGCTTAATAGGACAAAATCCACGTTTTGTATTACTTAATTTTCTTGTAATAATTGCTGAAGTTTATTCCTTAGCTCAACTCAGCTGAGTAGATATACGAAAAATAAAACCAACAGGTACGAAAGCAATAAACATATTTGAAACTCCGGGTCGACGAGAGCCACACAACACAATATTATTACAACAGCTAGCTGACACCTTTCGGTATACCCCAGCGTATTTTCCATGAAGCATTCTGCATAATAATTAGTTGTAGTATACAAGTGTACTAACTATTGTACTTACATGTATCGCATTTGCAGTACGTAAAAAGCGTTTACACAAAGATAATGAGTGAGTAAAACAGCATAGTAGATAGAAAAGGAAAGTAAAATATTTTAGTATTTCAATGTCTTTCTCTGAATAGATTATAATTACGCTTCTGTCATGCATGTTATTTATTGTGACTCGGTTACTCTTACTTAGTGCTTACCAATTTTTAGCTGCCATAATGAAAAAAAACTTTTTTAAAACATAAATACTGAAATTCCAGAACAAAAAAACCTTCAAAGAAATACTTCGTTAAATAAAATGTTACTACTTTATAATAGAAGAGTGGTGCTTATAAAATTTAACTTTTCTGTACCCATCTATTAATTTGCGTACATATGTAAAGTAAATGAAAATACTATTTATGATGGTTGGACTACTTTAAGTTTTTCCAGTTTGAAAAGCAGAACTACAACAGTTGTCAATTTAAACAATATAACTTAATTGTACTTGTTTAAATTTATCAGATTACTAAATTACTAAACACTTATTACAAAAGCTTTAGTCGAAATTTATTCCTATAAATAATCAAGTTAAAACGTTACCCTTAAAGCTCCAACCGCCAACTCTTGTGTTAAAACGTATCGTATATTTACCATCACTGAGATATACTAGTAGCTGAGCTGCAAGTCGAACACACATTGATTCTGGACAGATTGATGTTTAAAAGAGCAACATGTTTGACTTTGTATCCATTCCTTAAGAGTGAACAAAGTGTCCGTCATTCTGAACAACACATGCTATTAACAACGAATTATTCTGCGAAAAAATTGTCCGTCGTGTTTTGGACAATCAATTTTCAGCAGAACCGTTGGACAAGACACTGAAACATTACAACACTAATATAATTTTGTATAAATGTCACCAATAGTCAAAAAAATGGCGCTCCTACTGCTCATATCATTCACTTCAGTCAAATTAGAATCTCAATGCTAATAAATATAAGAGTAAGGTTGTTGTACAGATAGATGCAGTCAAAGAGTAAACGTAATTGCATTTTATCAAGCAATTTGTAAAGGTTTTATCTTAGATCCCGCTATAGAAATAGAACAGATATCATTCAACCTGATAAAAGCTACAAAAAATCGAAGGATTTTTCCTAAATGTGTATTACTTTTTCGATAAGTGTAACATTGGCCAAGTTGACATCGGATTACAATCATAGCTTCAAGAGGCACATTGACGAAATTTTTCTTATACTTCTAAAAAAAGTCAAACTAAACAATAATGCTACTATGGAAGCCACAATATTATAATTCTCCAATTTTATTCAATAACCGTTTATTCCAGCCCAAAAAGTGAAAAAATGTGAATTATAATGAAACCTATTTGTAATCAAACAAAATCTTATCATACTGAATCGTACGGTATCATTCGGGAAGCAGCAACAACAATCTGTATTCCCTTCTTGTTTAATAAAGTTGTACATGAATAACGCGATTAAAGGATATAAAGCTACAAGAAATTGCTAACGTAATACGTGGACAATGATATGTAGTAGTATTACAAATCATACTGATTGTGGTAATATTATAACATTGGGTGATGCCTGTTTTGAAACTAATTGAAACGGAAAGTTCAGTATGAACTTAAAGTTCATATAAATGCGTTGTTAGGGACTTGGATTAGGGTCTCGAAAGACTGGTTACTGCTAGCTTACCTCCGTATGTGTGTAGGGAGCTTACATACATGCATGGGGCAAACAAAACAGATCCAACCGTTGGTTGTGAAAAGCGTAAAGGTTGTTTTCACTACTCATTCAAATAAGCCTCTAGGGGATGTCAATGCTTGTAATTAGCTCCTTTTTGATTATTTGTGCATGCGGAGGTAAAAACTATACCTTAATTACATACTCATTACAATTACATTTTACTATTTATACAAGTCAGTTAAATAACTTAAGCTGTTGAAATTAAAGTAACTGTTGAACTCCGCAAACATGCATAAAGCATTGTTGTAATAAAATAATGTGCCTATTGGTTTTAAACAAGTAAAAGCTGGGATTTCTTTTTTCGCATAATATAGTTAATTTTGTTTTCATTGCGCTTGTGAGAGCATGCATTTAGTTTTGTATACATAATTGTGTGTATTTTTGTGAATACATAATTTTCTAAAGATACACATACTGGAGGCATTGTAAAGAAGGAAGTTAAATAAAATTAACCATCCACAATTTATAAAGTGTTAATTTAAATGGGAAATGTAACTGAGAAGCAAGAAGAAAGAGTGAGTGAAACAAGAACAAAGAATCCATGTTCAAATATGAAGGGAAACTAGGCGCGTACAAAATGCTACTACACTTATTGCTTGACAATATTAATGTAACATTTCACCTATAGTCTATTAAGTCAGCAAAAGGGCAATAATTGATAACTTAAAATTGCATGACAGAACCTCATCAAGGAATCATTTCACCCTCATATAATATGCCCTCAAGATTGAATTGAATATGATGAGGTGGAACGATATGGATGGTAAGTGAGAGGTTCTCCTGTTCACAAATCAGGACGAGATATAATAATCAAATAATGAATGTTCTCTCTCACTCTTGACGTGTTTTTCTCTCAAGCTGAAATATAATAAGAGAGATGCGGATTACCAGCCGCTCATGTGGAATTGGAAAGTAATAAGAAGGATCGTATACGTTTTCTAATAAAATGACCCAAGTGAGTAAAGTTCAAGTAGGGGTGACGAGAAAAACAAAGTATTGCATGTAAACATCTTAAGTAATCTTTTGGCTTTCGCCTCTTTTCTTACGTATCGTATCTTCGCTAACACTTTACATATACATGCAGGGTGCATGGTGTAAGTATAAGTATCCTTTTCGTATACAAGCTCGTTTTCTCTTATGGTGACTTACTCATCCTAGGAGCAGGTACCTATCATATAAGAATTGCATTGAGCAGGTAATATTCTATTATTTATTACCGTGTCGTTCGACACGTCATAGTTATACACTCGTAGATAGAAACTAAATGTGTGTAAATAAATTCAGATGCGTTCTGTGTGTATGCAGGGATTCCCAGTAAGAAATTTATATAGGCTATCTTATACATTAGGTCCTATTTTCCAAAATAAAGGTACGTAAAAAGTACTACTACATATTCTTTCGAAAGGCCAAGAGCAAACGTTGGTGGTATTTGCAGCTGTACGGTTTAATTGGGAAAATTTTCTACCATAGTATTATACACAAAGCGATGTGTGTACATACAAATAATTGTAATAAAATAAGGAAAACGAAAGCATTTTATCAGAAGGAGTTGGACGACATTGAGCCACTTGAATTCAGCCGTCACTCTGCTTATTTACACATCGATTGGAAACAAGTGAGGAGTATATAGTCAAACTTATTCTGCATAATGTAACTCAAAAACAAAATGATGCTACTGGTTGAGTTTAGTAAGGTTTTGGTGGATATGTTACTAAAAAGAAACGAAAGCACACAACCATTTTTGTCCCCGTGTACATTTGTCATTCTCTAAGTGTAAAAGAATTTGTGTTAAATGTAATGTGGTAACTACTCTTCTTTTCATCTTTTAAAATGCCCATTTACGCATTTCAATCCCTTATTGCTATCAAGGACAAAGTTCATCGAATGAGAAAGTATTCATCCCACACTACTGGTCTTTACCTCACAGCTTTGTGCTTTTGTTACCTTCATGGTATATTCATCTCTCTCTCTTAATTAGAGGAACGAGTTAATCACCTTTATACGATATAGTTTGTAAGTTGAAAACCTGTAAATGTTTAATTTCAGGAGGGAAAAGCTAATAATAAGGTACAAATGTTCAATCTAACCTGCAAGTTTAGATTATATTGGTGTCAGAATATTACGGTTCTTGGCATTCTTAAACCTCTTACAATCGCACCACCACATATTCTTATAAGTACGTCTGAACAACTCTACTATTTGTATCAAAGTGTCAAATCTGTCCTTTATGAAGTCAAGTCCCATAGTGGAGCATGTCACGGTGTCATATTCCAGAAATTATTACTTGCTGGAGTTGAGAGAGAAGGGAATGGGGATATAACCCATAAATACGGATCAAATCCACACCTCTCCAGTTTCCAAAGAGGAACACGAGGATTAAAAATAATGAAAGTAGGTAGGTGGCATGGATAGAGTAGAAACTGTCGCTTATTTAAGAATGGATGAAATCATGTCGAGCTTATTTAGCGAACATTCTTCATGGATTCCAAAAGTTGAAGTTACCCAAATAATGGAGATTTTCATTTCCTTAGGTACATACATGTGCGACTATCGTATTCTTTATACAGAAACTTCTGAAGAGCCAAGGCCTGAGGTGAAGATAGCAAAAGAACATTTAATTGAATGTCATTGTTTGATAAAAACAGCGCTTTAAATTAACCTTGCTTCCTCTTATAATGTTATTTTATGAAGTGATGGTATACAGATTGTATATAAAATAACCACCTCTAGGGTTTGTGACATTATGCACACTGACACTTGCGAGAACGGGAGACGGATATCCCAACTGCATCAAGCTCAAACAGTTCAAACGTCGTATAGTAGTGTCATCAGAAATTCCTCTAAAGGGTGAAAAACAGAAAAAGGATACAAAAACCTTTAACTTTAACTTGAACTTTCTTTTGACATTCTGACAAAAGGAACAATACCTAGGAAAAAGAAAAGTAATTTCAATTCAGCTGATTTATTCACTTTGCACAAGTTAGTGGCAATGTACAACAGACATTCGCATGGAACTCTATACTTTCAATTTGTATAAAAGTTGTGCATCGTCAGTCGACAAACACCTTTGCGGATATGGTTCAACTATAAAATTGCCATGTGTACATCTTAAATATAATATCACTATAAAAGTTCTGTATACAATATATGTAATAATCTAACAGTTTAGGATATTTCTTTATGAACTGCTTTGATTCTAACCGTAAAAAGAAGAAAAAATCAATGCAGAAGCAACGAAGGAAAGTGATGGTAATGGAAAACACAAACAGAACGGATGATGAAGAGTGCTAGAGGAGTTTCCTGAAACGTACGAAACGAATTCGTAAGGGAGAGAGTGTTCGGGCAAAGGCCAAGTTCAAATTACATACATATTGGAAACATGTAACTTGTATGTAGAGTACAACACCGTCTCAAAATTAATCACTCATGTTTACATTACTCGCCCACAACTAGCATATACTTCCTCTTCACTAAAGCGTACAATTATTTTTGATTAGACGGAAAATCGCTCTAATCCAGTTATGATTTTGCCTCTCCTGATCTATATATTATCAACTCTCACATAAACAGTAACTTAACATATGTGAGAGTGAGGTTCACAAAGTTTACTCTACGATGGTTGCACACCTCTCTATTGCGCTGAGGCTCAAACGTAAGCGAGAGTTTGAAAACAGACTTATTTTAGAGTTATTAGCGACGTACGCGTAGCATAATAAACATGTATTTTATACGTACACAAGACATATGGAAAAGTAAATTATTATCTTAATTAAATGGGAAAGCCGCTTTTGATTTTACGAATTTTTTTATGTCGTATCCAATAATGGATCCCATTCGACTTGTATTATTCATTGATGACAGACTTCCCGCTTAAAGTAATCTTATGATATTCACGATATAACTGAACGATTAAAGTTTTCTCTGAAGAAGTTTGTGCGATAGCAATTTGTATATATTACGTATATACATGTTATTGTGCCGATTTCTTTTAAGTTTAGAAATTTCACACTTTTTATAGCTTCACACCTTATTATTTGAAAGTGACAATTCCTGGAAGTTTGTTTCCGTGTCATTATGCTGTTTCAGTATCTTATTATTATGAAATATTGCCTTTGGTAACTATTTGCGTTTCTCATAGGGTTAAAATAAATTTGTGCGTAAGTGTTGCTCTAATCTGTACATATTTTAGAGTACAGGAAAACTAATAAAGGGACGAAATCTGAATAGATTAAAGGTTTTCTCGCCATAAACATTTGAACTGTAATAACTCTGATTATAGAAAATATTACATATATAGCAGTAAACAGTTCTGGCTAAAATGAATCATCAAGCGATAACTAATGTTACATGCTAAAGGCTTTTAGCAGTATGAATCGACACTTGATATAACTGATACGCACAGATACGTTATTGCAATCCTGAGACAATTTCCAACCACATAATAAGTAAAACATAGGATATTGCACTAAAAAAATTTTTTGCTGTTGTCAATAAACATTTTCCATCCAGATAATTTGCTTTACTAAACTAAGAGCTGGATTTCATGTGACATGCTTGCAGTAGAGCTTGGAGGGAGTGAAATTTAAATGGGAACTGACTACTCACTTTCAAAAATACTGCTTCTGTGGCTTGCTATATAATTCCATTTCATTCTAATACTCAAGGATGATAGCTCGTCCTTTGAGGTTATACATATATGCAAAAGTAATCGTTCATTCGAGTTATATACTTTCCTAAAGACCTGAAAGCTCAAAGCACCCTTTTTATTTGTAAATAAAATACTATATACTGTAGAAGCGGACACGAATACTTCGTCGGCAGTTTCTGCTCATCGATATTATTATTGTATTAAATACGTAATACTACAAACTGGTTATTGGTTGCTACGTCTAGTTCATGTATAATTATCATGTATACCTTGACTACCGAGTACTTTGCAATAAATGTCTTTATTGTGGATAGTTCCTATTGAAAATACAGCAGTGAGAGTTGAATAAAATTAATACACCCCAAGATGCACATAAGTGCATTATAATCACAATGCACAAAATGAGACATGACGGTATAAGTATATATAACAGTGTGCAAGTGACATGCGTAAGCCCAACACGTACGTTGAATCTTAAGTCATAATCATAAAATTCTGGTTTATTGGATCATATACAAGGTTGGTAGTCTGGAATTCTCACAGCTGTCGTATCGGTGAGTGTAGTTACATTTGCAGCAGGAATTACCAACCTTTACATACTTACTGCCGAAGCCAACAGAATTCACTGGTATCATCATTATGATACTGGCAGCTAGAGCTAACGTAGTTTTTAGAATGAACATTATAAGAGACTTTTGTCTTTTCCACATGCATATCGACATGCCAGAGCTGTACTAAAACTCTGTGGTTCCGGTCTGTCTGCCTTTGGCATGGGTGAATTGTACTGAAACCTCCGAGGATCGATGTACAACGACAAGGACATGGGTTCACGGTTTTATTCAGTTAATTTTTTAAACCTTTGCTCACATGATAGTTTTCAAACGTTTGTTTGCAGTTTTTATTTCATTGCATTATCTATGCCCTAACCAACTAAAAGTATAGGTACATTTGAGCACGGATAAATAGAACATCTATATTTGCATAACAAAGAATAATCTTCATTATTAACTACTGATGTACGTTTATGTAATAATATACATACATACAATGGCAGAACAATGTAAGTATATATATTTGATAAATAAAAACAAATAGAGTAGTATTGCGTAATGTTTTAATGAACTTGTTATGAAGGCAAATAGTTTCAGGCAATTATTAATCTCGTAGTTAAATGGAGCACCACACAGCTCTAAAGCTGTTCCAATGACCCCTAAGTCTGGATAACTGAACAAATGAGTAAGCCTAGATTTTCAGCGGCGCGTAAAAGTATTCCCGGAGAACTGACAAGAGGTCTCATTTTAAAAAGCTGGAAACAAAAACAAAATATTGTGTACATCTTGTTGCAAATGGAGCTGATCTACTTCTTATTTCTGCATTCGGTTACATACATACATGTATCTATGTATCTATGTAAATAATACCAAGTTAAGTCATTGAGTATCCAAGACATTTTATTCCTTTGCACTGTCACTTGAGCAAATGCTTTTAGAGAATTCCCCCGACGGTAATAAGCGTTCAAAAATAATTGTATCATATTACGATGTACAACTAGGTTTTGTAAGCACCATCAGAATAAGTGAGTTTCATTTTGTTGAAGAAATGCTAGATACACATGGAGTATAAATCTTTTAAAAGCCATTTATACTCCGTGGACGACTTCACGTTGATTCATTTGACAAATGCATGGACCTGTATGAAAAAGGATTTTAGACTGAGATTGTGGCACGAAGTGCTAATCCTACATAATCTTCACAAGTATTGCAAAAAGGTTTGAGGGTGCGCATGACAATCGTGAAGGAATGACTTGTTCCCTTGAAAAGTGTTACATCCTTAAAATATTGGTGTAGAAACTCATCCTGGAAGTCCAGGCTTCTACAATATACTCGACTGCTCTGTGTTCGACTTCCTTCTACAAAGAAGAACATTTTATTTAAACATGGGTTTTCAATTTCTGATTCCCAGAGTGACAGTATTAAATCAGTCCTTTCCATCCAATTTATTACATCCTCACTTGAAATTGCAATTTCACCATACGCTCCGCACTTTTATCGCCGTGCTATTATGCTAGTTGCAAATTGCGAGTATATTCGCCGAAAGTAATTACGCTGAAGTCAGGAAATTCAATTTCGGATACATAGAAAAATATTCACGGCTCCACTCAATCAAATACTCACTTGGAGAAACGGGAAAAACGACGGCTTAATGAGCATATCTTCCGGAAATTGGCAATGAAAGCGTTGATTCAACTGTAGAAATACCATGGGTTTCCAATAAGTTGTATAATACACCTATATATGTATCTACATGTTTCAAATAATTTTGCATCACTATACATAAGTTTCAACAAGTTAAAATATATAGATATAAGTTTTCAATAACTTCACAGGTCTACACAAATTTTGAATGTATATCCTACCTTTATAAGTTCTCAATCACTTTACATCTTCTAAAGGTTGTAGTAATTGCATACAAGTAAGATTCCGAAGTATGTTTGCACATCCGAAGTCGACCTGAAGGTTTCTAGACTTCGAATTAGTTCTGATTGGTAATAATACAAGACATATAGATACACATATTGTACGTCAAATTTATTTAAGCTAAAACCGGTAGCATATGAAGGAACTGAATTCATACAAATTCCATTTCCCTTTACTCTTGGCTCGGAAAGCAGCTTGAACATATCTTGTTACCATTGCAATCTGAGTCGATTACCCGCACGCGAAAGCCAAATTACAGATATTATACTTGAAATAATGTATTGGACTGAATAATAAAGACAAATAACCATAAGCATATACCTATATATATGAAAAACGTACCCAAAAATAATGACTGTCATGTGGATATCGTATGAATAGGTAATAGCTAGTGCTGTCTCAAGGAAAAGAGTCGCTCACAATGAACAATAGTTAAAAGGTGACATAATTAGAGCCTATATGCATTGTGTAATTATGCATATATACATACATGTCTCAGTATGAGTCACAGAAGACGTAAAATGTCTCTAGACTTCTCTAAAGCTGAAAAGTGAATAAATAGACGCAGGTTTATTATTTGTAAAATATTTCTAGCGTCAGTAATACACTATATTCGAAATCTGTACTTATCGTTCGCTTGCAGCAGATAACTTTCACATGACTGGATGACAACGGCGGGCAACAGTCGACGAGAGAGAGTATTCAAGAGTGTGGGTTATTGACACTGCACATGCCTAACCACATAAAATACACCGTTGTGCACATTTACTAGTTGGGGATGAGTGCCACTGTCTTAATTGGTCCTCTGCCCATTGTCTATAGATCCCCATGGAGGTATTAAAAATCAACGTTTTTCTACATCCATTCTTTCTTCATCATTCCGTCAGCTGATGAGAGTGAAAATCTAGGACGTATGGCAAAAATAGTAACCTCGTGTTTGCAAATTCCTAGAGAAATCAAGGTTTTCATTACTATATGTTTAACCCTATCAAAGAGCACCAAACATTAAGCTTATGTACATATAGACTTGTATTTGTAAGTGTCTGAGAGTCTGCTTAAAGTAACTACAAGACATTTAATCTGCATCCTAAAGTAATGTGTATGCTTAACCCGAGAATCTGACATGCAATTGCACACCACCGATTTGTGTGTCGTGTAATCCTTGTTTTGACAACCCTAATACTTTTGTCAGAGGCATACTGAACCTTTTCTGAAACAATGGCACAAGATTGTAAATTCTGGTAGGAATTCCAGGCCCATAACCACCCAGTAAACTATAAGAGGGTACAAGATTCTAGAGTATGGAGGTCGTAGCATATGGTACGTATCTACGTGTTACATATGTATATCTATATGCTGCTGTTGTGAAACTGTGCATGTATGTGCATATGCAAGCTGTCTGTACATATGCACTGGAGCAAGGAGCAATTTAATATAATGGGAAGGATTTAGAAGACTGAAAAGAAGCGGAGAGTCGAATATATTTCGCATTGCTTCTACCAAACGATCTGCATATGGTTGTTTTTCTTCCCGTCCGCTTTATCGGTTAGTTTTTCAACACACTCTATGCATTATGGAATGGAGGGAAGGTGAAGGCCATGCAAAAGGATGTTTTCTTCGTTTAGACTCAAGTTGTATAGAATACTGTAACATATACCTATATACTTACTATAGTGTTGTACTATGAACATGTAAGTAATTTTGAATTGTAAATATATAGGTATAGTAAAATTCAGTTTTTCCTCAACCTTTAGACTTGCATGCATGTATATGGAACGGGATGATACATGCTGACACTACAAGACCCACATACACTATATGTAATTCAAGCGCTCCTGTTTTTCTTTTTAAACCCTTTACAATATTTCCCATTGATTGCTCCAATACGACGCATAGCAAAAACTTACTTTTTAGATGTTACTCTGAATATTACGTACATGTATTCATGTGTATCCCTGTAGGAACAATGCTTCTGCAACCATACAGAATTCTTTTAGACACAATGTGTATGAGACAGAGGAAAACCGAGAGGTAAAAAGCGACCCTATAAATTCTCGTGAGTCAGCTCGAATGGCATCGTCACGATACTACTAAAAGCCAGAAATCTCACCAAAAACTCTAACCTCTCTAGTCATCCACTACGAGTAAGCAAACTCAAAAGAAGAGCTATACAAGGAACACTAAATAGCCACTTTGTGCAAAGCCGGATGCATTTTTAGACATTGTCGAGCATAAATACTTCAGTCCATAACTGATATCTTACCGGCATATATTCGCTATTAGTCGGGTCTCTAATGGTGCAAAGTAAATTGCAATCTTGAAATCTTCTTTGGAGGCAAAGACTTTAAATTACAGACCAAATCTTCCAAAAATTCTACTTCCAAAAGCTCTGCAGCGTAAATTCTACTGGACGACTAAAAGCCTGATGGAAGAGCTTTCAACAATAATTTAAAGCGTTTGCAAATATTTGAGCAATAAGTTGTAAAGCTAGTGGAAGCCTGAATCCAACTGGGAATTGTTCAAAAAGCAAAGCAAACTGGTTGAAAATAGTTGCTTTTACAAAACACGACATTCTGGGGTTCGTTCAACCAGACTTAACAATATATCTGTATGTGCACGGCGCCATGATTGCAAAATCAAGTCATGACTTCCAGCAGATGTTGGTTTCATTTTCGCAATTTTCATGAATTACCAAACCTTACATGACATCTCGATTGTAGTCAACCTCCTGCTAAATAAATTTTAATGAGTTTCTCTCTACATTAATTTAATTTTGGTTGTGTACATGCAACAAACACTATTGTTAGTTTACAAATTTAGACAGAACAAGTGGCCTGGTAATATTCAATATTTTTGCAACATACATATGTATCTACATATGTAATAAAGTGGTATACAGTAGACTAGTTATAAAATCATAGTTATTGTGGCTTACATGGGAAATTTAATTACTTTTTCCTATGTTTACCCATCCGGAGAGGAGAGTTTTGTGACAAGGAATATGCATTTAGGTCTGTTAAATTTCCAGTAGTCATTATTAGAATGAAATACAACTTGAATACGGATGCTCAAATGGATTCCGAAGAAAGAAAAGGCCACTTTCTGGCGAAAAGAGATACGGGGAATTTTGAAACTAGGGAATTCCTGGATTCCTCTAATAACTTTCTAGATCCATCTCAAACGCTTCCCAGTAAGTCAATAATTAGGCCAGCCATTGTCAACAGCCTGTAAGCATACAAACAGAATAGATAAAATATTGAATGATACTCGTTAAATAGGAAGGAGAGTTATGCAAGTTCTAAATTGAGACTTTTCTAAGCTATTGGATATTTGTGCCTCAGTATGTATTAGTATGCTATTATAAAATGTAGGCTTATCCTTTTTTAATATAGGTAAGCGGTTTTAGTATAGGAAACAAATAAAGCATACTAATATGTAACATATAAGTATATACCTACGTGTACACATATAAAGCAGGAAAAGAATAATTATATGAATACTGAGCCTCAAGCAACTAAAAACTTATAGGCACACATGGAGGGTAAACATTTATTAGTCTGGACGGATTTACGGAGAAGATAAAATAGTAAATGGCACACTTCTTTCAGATCCTCGTCGGGTCGTGTACGTGCTGTGTGACCCACTTTGTCCTTCCCCTTTCCATTAGAAATCAAATTTCCAGGTGGTGAACAATGCCGACTTTATGTATAAGGGTCACTTTCCTAGACGGTAGTTTACAAACTTAACTGTAATCTTAATACCTTATGGTGATTACCTCTGTGTAAGGAAAATACGCATCACTATAGAGAGAAAATATATTCCATATAACTTTTGCTCTGCCGCTAGCTGTCCTATATATTAAAAATCTTTTAGTCTTCACTTGATATTCTATATTTTTTGTTTAAGCATGTACCTTTTAAAGTTATGTACTACAATACAAGATATTATAAAAGCATTTACATTTTTGTTTCTAACTGTACTAAGTGAAATGAAGATGCCAGGGAATTGTTATGAAACTTAAGCAATTCCCTCCGGTTACGCCATATAATTGTTAGCAAACAGACCGTCGTAAAGCATGCCATTGCAAAAAACAAAAAGATGGAAAAAATATATTGTTTTAACATTTGACATCTTCCTGACTCTATACTTGTGAAATCAGAGCTCACAGATTCTATTTGCGCCCAATATTTCATCACCCACTTAGAATTTCTTCTTTGCTTGTAAAGAATTGGATGACTCTGGGTTGATATGCGTAATTCATGAAAAAGATCAATATCCTACCAGTGTTCCCGGAGGAGGATATACGTAAAAGTGAGTTCCGAGTACAGCAAAACATGCATAATGTTGTTTACAACCAAGAAGGAAATGTTTTGAAATCTTTGCCGTTGCTTATACGTAAAAATTCACGACGGGATGAGGAGTGGAGAGTACATACAATAAAAATAATTTTGCTGACCGAATTGAATTGTTTACCTCGTTTTATTCCTATTTTCAAAGTCATTGTCTATGTTTTCTTTTACAAAAGAAGTATGTGTTTGGAATGTAATCATGGCAAGTTTTGAAACTAATATAAATCGCGGTAAATGTAAACTGAATTTACGGGTGAGGTGGGAGTTAAAGCGTAGTATCTGTACGTTTAGAATGAAATGGCCGTACGTATTTGAATATAATCTTTGGTCCGAAATTCAATCACTGTATGGAATTAAATCAATGTACGTTTGCAGTAATTCGAGGTATATACTAATCGTAAGCCTGCAGTATCTACATACACATAACCACATACGGGAAGGAAATTTGCCATAGCTTTCGAAACGACAGCTGCAGCTTGTAAATATTAATTCAAGTTTTGTTCTGTGGTACTAATTGCTGTAATTATTATTGTAAAAATTGAATGTCAACGACCGACCGCCTAGCCTGACTATTTGCCCACCACCTACGGCATCAAGCTTTCAGATGGTTACCTTGAATTTTATTCAATGTTGACTATCATCATTCCATCAAAATCCATTATCATTTTTTATTTTTGTCAGTCAGTGTGTGCGAGAGAGAGAGAGAGAGGAATTTTTCCTCTGCACGTTTTACTTTCGTCTGGGTTTACAACTAGGTATATACTTACATCATGCAATCCTGCCAAGTATAAATATATTATTAGGGAACGAGGCGAGAAACTGACAAGGACTGACACACACTGAAGACAGAGAAGAGCGACACTCTTAGAAAAACAACAACTATTTATATTGCAAGAACAACACAAGACTTGAATGTGCAAAGGCTGGTTGAACTGAAGATTTAAATGCACGGAGTCTTCCCTGCAATATAAATGACACTATTGAAATAGTGAGACTGGCTTATTCTTGTAATGTGTCACTTCCTAGAGTACAATAGAGTTATAAGCCAGGGGCGATGCAATGAATCCTGACGAGAACATAAAAAAGTGAAAGAATAAAAGCAATTTTCGCATTTCTTTCAATACACAAGTATTTGACAATGTGAAGGCACTGCTTTCATTCAGAATGTTAAAGCGTGGTTATGAACGCATTGGACATCTTTAGGACCGTCATTGTTGTAATCACCAACTGCCGACCGTCGCAGCGGAAAGTGAATGTATTTATATATAATTTATGATCTATGCATTTAAACGAGGATAATACATTCATGTGAGAATTCACTGCAAAGAAAAGACTACAATAATTATAGACACGAAAATGATACGATTCTAATGTATAAAAGAAGATGATCTTCTTTTAGATCTCAGTTTTCTCTTAAGTAGACAACATTTTAATAGCTATTTAAAGGACACCACGTTTTCATTCGCAGTGACCATCGTCGTCTCTTTTTCAATCCATTCTTATTATGGTTGAGGATGTGCGAGTGGAGAGCTCTACACTACATTCGTGCATGTTTCAAGCATGCATGCATGCATGTTTGACGAGGAGTCATCATATTCGTGAACAATATTGATAAAAAATTTACCAACACTTTGCACGCTCTAATGGTTTCCTCCTATGGACTTGACGGTCTACACTCGATGAACTATATCTGTGTACACAGCATGCAGACAAAGCTTACTTACGTTATAGAAAAGCAAGCACAGTCAAAGCTTAAACAAGGGAATGAAAATTATATATAATGTTTAGGACTCCTAGGGGAACATAAGTGAAAGAGAGCTATCATCATCGGAGGCTTTATCTATTGTATAGTAACGTGCATATCAGTAAATATAAATACACCATTATACACCTAAGTAAATACATAGCAAATATACCAGTTAAAACCCTGCAGTGTGCAATCTATTTACAAAAGTGCGTTGAAGGTTTTAAATCGAATTCAAAGGATAGTTGTGTTCATAAGGGCACATAATATCTACGTGTGGAGCATGCACATTAATATACTCTGTGCATAGGCATGCAATCACAAAGACTGCACTTGGCAAGGTTCTTGTATTTAGGGTGTAAAAGAAACTTTTACTTCGTTTAACAATTGTACTCATTATTTTTAATGATTTTCACACAAGAGGAATCAAGATAGGCAATTCGTTGCTTGGAGGCTTCAAAATTCAATATCGTATTGAATTACCATCAAAACTCAAATAATGTGCTCATGAATTGTCCTGTTGGAAGATGAGCTATAGAATGAGAGAGAGAGTGACAGTGAGATATCTGTTGGAATCAAGCAAAGCTTGTAGGATCGTGCTCACTCCTGTGAGAGAGAATCACCCTAACGTCCACACACACAAAAATAAAATGAATCAACAGGCTAATCTCTGATTGCATGTGTACATATTATAAAGAGTGAGCACATAGCTTACGATGAGGTTTGATAGAAAGGGAAAACTTGCAAAGGGTCTACAAGTGATAAAAATGATAAACATAACTAATCAAAATTCAATTTGAACTTGAACCCATAACTTTGCACTGTGTATAAGCAGATATAGATATCCTTCTATTGCGCGTGCAAAATTGCTGAATGAGCATATTGAGTCCCGCGAAAAACGTTGCGACAACAACGGAATAAAGGAGCTGACGAGTAATGCAGTAATCATACTAATAATCAACAAGGCTTCATTTGCTCTTGGAATAAATTAAGTCATGTCAAAGCAAACAAGTGTATAGCAGCGAGTATCTATAGATGACGTAAGAGTGCAAGTTACTTGCCAGCAAAAACAACTGATACAAAATAACCTACGTAGTAGCAGTACTATAACGATTTTAAATGATGTATTCAAAATCAAGAGTCACTTCTGTGTCAGTAAATGATTCCATCCATTAGGGAAATGCTTAAGTATATCACTTTGAGTCATAATCACACAATAATATAAAGTTCATGTATGTATATCTGACTTAAGCCATATATGTTGAGTATCAATCTAGCTATTGTTAATGTATAACTGCATGTAAGTATGGTTGGTCTTTTATACCCGAACCCTTTATCGATCGAGCGGAATTAAAAGCATTTTGAGCAATTTCCTCGAATTATAAAATGAGTCAAGTGTAGAGTTATATACTTGGACAAATTTTCCAAATCATTGGGCCATGTTTATTGGTAGTTTTATTATCCTCAAGAAGTGCATAGCTATACATATACTAGATCCTACTGCTTCAGTCAATCTTATTTAATTCCAAAGTTTCTGCCATCACCATTAGCCCTAAAGTATGGGTGAACCGAATCATTGATTATTTACCTATAGTTTCGTATTTTCCCATGGTATCTTTATTTTTAGGCATGAATATATACCAACGCAAACTCGCAAGAACTGTAAATATTGATTGAATATGAAATCTCAGGGGTATTATCCAGATCAGGACATTCGTGATAAGCAATATCCTCATCATGTCAAGAAAACACGTTGTAATTCGGATTCGAATTAAAATGAGCTTGAATTAGGGGAAACATTTCTTTGCTTTATTACCAGTAAGCATATGCGTCTCAAGGTTTGACGTCAGATTCAACTTTCTTTATATATCTATTTTACTGCATAGAATCTAATCTACACTACAGTTACTGATGATGATTTGCTCTATATTGAGTGAACACGTACAAACATGAAATCTTCCGGGGATTCGATGGACAATTTCTCGCTCAACAATTCCAAGGAAATTTCTTTTTGAGTAGAACATGGGATACAGTCACTAGAGCTACCTTTTAGCTATAATATTCACTAGTATACCAGTAATACAAAAAGCATCCTAAGCGTTTTCTTCTCTCCTGCGGTACAAATGGAAATTTATTCAATTTAAAAAGGGAAGGAAATCCTTCCAATCCCCTGTTACAAATAAATTATGTCAACTACCAACATACGGGAATAGGTGCATGCACCAACTTTAGCATAACATATTTTTAGACTCTAGTGCTTATCTTATACATTAAAATTAGCTGCTCTGAGAAATGATTTCATGCGTTGCGGATTCCTTCTGGGGTTCTGATGCTCTATGATTGATGTTCAAGTTCAGAAATTCCGCCTGGTGATCATAAGTATCTGTTTGCCAAAACCAAAAGTAAATTGAGTAAAATAAACTGCACAGGTTTACAAACTAGTTTTTTTGTCGTTCAATCATGCTTACGTGAAGGATTTCAAGTGCGTTCAGAATATCTGCAATGCTACATATTATTTACATGTAAAATACTTGGAAACGGTAGCCTTAACCATACCACTATAATACAGAAAACATCTAACATGCGGTATTTTAATAGCCTTAGGTTCATAATACATGTATCAGCATGGATAGATATTATGTCTGCACAGTGGGTAGGATTATTCATAATACACGTATACTAAAGGTTGTTGTGCAAAAACAAAAGGAAAAAAATTCTGTATGCAATATATAAGTACAAAAACGAAAATCGTTTGTCAGTAATGTAAGTATTGCAAAAATGCGGATATGACGCTGTAGTATAAATACATATAAGTATTTATTTTATAATGCAAAAACGCCCGCAAGCAGCGGGAAAACGTACTAAAGTGGAAGAAATCGCGTGAATGTCAAGTACACGTAGATTACCACAGACATCTATTTTAAAACCCACATAAAAACGCTTGAATCGTTCCGAAAGTTATTCCAATAGGCACAATTCCTATAATACCAAAGATTATATACTTTCTCAAGTAAGCACTTTTTCATTTGTGTATATAATTCCGATCGGACATGGAGATCTACAAACTTTTTTGGAGTAAAGCTGAATAAAAGTAAAACTGATGAGTATTTTGCCAACAAGCGAAAGACAAGACTATTCATAATGATGTTCGTTGAGTTTTCGTTTTCTTTATCCTTACCAAACAATAGTTAGTCCTTAACAAACGCTTGATTGCAACTAATTCTCTCCAAAAGTTAAAGTTTTAACCTATATTTCGAAAACTGCGGGGTGGTAAAATACTTGGAACTTTCACAGCTTCCATATAGTTTTGGGTGCTTCAAAGAAATACTTGAGAGAGATGTAAAATTGTTACGTATCATCTCTTACAACTCCCATGGACCAATGTAAGTGTTTTCTATAAACTCATATATACCCCACTCGGCTCATAAAATAAGTTCTGTGTTTTCCCCGGCACGTGCATTTGTTTACTTCAAGGTGAAGAGAGCTAAGAGGAAAACTACTCCACTAAAAAGAAAACTAAAACTCTATAAAAGAACGAGGATCGGTCGAGGTACAAAAAGGTTGCTAGGAGAGATGAAGATACATTCAGTGGCAAGAGGAAAACCAAATAAAATTGGGGTGATTTGAATAGCACCCTATAATGCCGAAAATTGTATCCCCGTAGAGAGATGAAACCGCTCGATAATCCAGATTTTGGACCCTTTTAACATTGGCAGGCAATGGAAGCGAACCCAAAAGTTATTAGAAAAATTGCCGAGCACTTTTTCCTGACCGACCATGGCTTCCCACTAACTTCTCTTTTATTGACTCCTACCAACCTTACCTCATACAGAGGGATCGACGGACCGACGACATTTCAACCTCTAACGTGACATTTCAGGTCCGTGGGACTATTGTGAAAAAATAATGTTTTTTATAAGAACACCACACAATTGAAAAGAATCCGTGGATTGCAAAAGTGTAGAAGAAGAGGAGGTAAAATAATTCAATTTTCTGTCTCTTCATTTTCTCTAGAATTTCAAGTGTATACAAGAAAAAGATAGACGTCCAGATGGACCATGAACTCTTGTGAGCTTGGCTGTGTAGGAATAAACGGAGACGTGAAGAGATATCGAATTTCCAGAGTTAGCTCACTCTTACTCTCTCGCTTTTCGTTCCTCTATTGCAATATACCGAATGATCAGGGCAATGGAATGGAAGTAAGCAGGAAGAAATTAGAGTCACTGTTCAGGCCCCGTGCCCTAGTCGGTCTATTTTCATTCTGCTCTTGAAAAAAGACGCTTTACCCGTCTCTCTTACATACAAGCAGCATAGTCATATGCACATGTAACAATTCCACGACAAATCAAGCATGTTCCTCTTTTAGTTTCAATCTTCTATAGTTACTGCTTCTCCTTACACACGATATAGCTGTACATATTAGATCACATGTAATCTTGACAAAACTTTCAACGTAGATGCAATATTTACGCGTACTATTCTTATGCACGCAGAACTTCCAGGGAGTTTCAGTAAGCTCTGCAGCTCATTTTTCGTCTGCGAAAGAAACAATAATACGGAACGCACAAAGAAATAGATTTCCAAGGAACGCAACATTTCTTACATTTTTCCAGGAGTTTCTGCAAATCTACTGTAGTTTTCCTAGTATTCGTTTATACATTGGGAACGAACAGCATATGTTGCTAAACTGAACAACTGCAGTAGTTATGTTGTCAAGTACCTTATTGTCTCGTAAGACTAATTGTCTGTGTTATTCGACAGTCCCAAGAAATAAATCGAATGAAGCTTAATCCCATTCTCCAGTAACTTTGCAGTTTCGACAGAGGAGCCATTTAGAACGTCAACGTACGGTTAAAAGTGCAAAAATAAACATGATCATGTTGCTGAAGTTCTGCCTGTGCGAAACGAACTTCTTTTGTCATTAAACCATCAACTTCTTGAGAGCCCTTCGTCTTTAAGTGTCTATCCTAATGTGTGTACAAGAGAAAACCTCGTCGTATATATTGTACAACTGAAGTGCAAGACAGCAAACACAGACTTGTCGAATACTTATGTGCAGCTTTTTATATCTATACGTATGTAGGTATATGTAGATGAACACAACACCACTAGTTGGATTAGGATCGAAGGGCTAAAGACTCTTCAAGAAATTTTATTATTGTTTTCCAGGATTCCATCTCTAAAAACGATGGGTACTAACATTTCCCTAAAAATCAATATAGCCCGCCTGCAGGTAAATATACTTGAGAAATCCAGTGAAATTACTAATAATAACCGAGACACACAGGAAGTTACATAAACGACCAAGTGAGTAACATTCCACGATGTAAATAAACTTACACAAATATATACCTTCGGAATAACACTGTGACAATATCATCTTAAGAAATACTTATTACACATTCTCCACCCTAGCCTCTAGTGTTTTTTTACGGGGACAAACACTAATGCAATGTACAAGTAGAGCTAGACATCATCCAATAAGATACTTACTATATGCACCTTGAGTTCACAGAAAGAACAAAAATATTATCTTGTCTGTGTTTTCCATTATGGTTTTTCTCAGAAATGATTTTAACTCCTCAGCCTATATCTAAATAGGTATATATGTTTACGCAGAATTATTACTCACATGTAAATAATTTTTGATTTAATATAAATAGAATCAGTAATACGTTAGTATACATCTCAGCTGACGGTCTTAAAGTCCTAACCTTTAGCACACTGCGCGTATAATTATTATGTATAATAATAATTAGTATATCGATAATATAGATATACCAACTCTGCAACCATGAGCAACAAACATTTGGGTATGGAAAAAGGCACACAAGTTCATACTAAAAACTAAAAGCTTCTTACTCCCGTGGGGAAAAATCTACAAACTTATTAAAAAAGGGAAAAACCAGACACACGTAAACTCATATAGTTTTCATGCCCGCGACATTCACAAGCCTATAACGGGTTAACCTAATGGTCCCAATAGTTATTTAGTGAAGCCTTCCTAACTACCGAATCAAATGTCATTATCGTCACTAATCCGACACAAAGGAAGCATAGAGGTAAACCCTTTCGCAAATGCACACCTTCAACCACGTTATTACTATGAATGTACATAAAAATGTAGTGATATATTGCTGGTATACTAACATTGCAATAGCTTTATATACATATGTAAACATTTGAAACTTATAACGTGTGCAAAATTACCGTCAAAATATCTCTCTGTAAACGATTTATGCATAATAAACCTAATATTCATGCCTTCGAAAACCATTCAGTGTACGCTACAATAACGCTTTTGAAACATTTCCAAATCAATACTTAACTTTTACAAAACTGTTATATTTACACCCAGCGGCTGTAAGTACTGACGTAAGCTATTACATAGACAAAACTAAACTAACAAACTACAATCCAAGTTACTAATAACGAACACATTGGCAAGTATGTTCTCAGCAGTAAGCTAAAGTATGAATAAATTATGGAATCCTATCTTTAAATGAAGAATATGCAATTCGAATTTGAACTCACCTCACATCCATTTGCAAAAATATCGTTCATATCTGTATGTTACACAAAGCCTGTAAAAAGCATTTGCTAATTTGTTGTGCATCCACATTATCCATGAAGCCAGTCAAGCATTTGCAAATATTCCATCTACATACATTGTCCATTCAGAAAGTATACAGCGTTTAATAATGTAATCAAACCGTCCACTTAATAAATAATTTGGATATTCTCTGTCCAAACAGTAACAGTAACCAACAACACTTACAAAACATATAATATCGATACTTGTCTACTAAAGGATAAATTGTCAATTCAATGGCCAACATACTTTTACGGAAATAATGCATATATTTATTAAATACTTTAAATAAATACAATATCTAATAAGAATCTATCAAAATATGGTATTTTTATACACAATAAATATTATATGTAAGTATTTACAATTTCAACAACATTGAGAAATTCCAATAAACGCATCATCACCAGTCACCAAATATTATCAACGAATTTTTAGAATAATAATTTTGTGTCATCCCCATAAAGCAGATTTACGTTCATACAGCAGAAATAATGTGCACGTGGTGCAAATGCTACAAATTACTGAAATTAGCAGAGCGCCTAATATCCAATTATAATCATTTACAAGAACATTATCAACAGTATACAGCAACCATCCATATAAAGTTATTAAAATCCACAAAGTAACAATTAACAATAACGATTTGCATTATTCTTATCTACATTTCCAAGTATTTTAATGCATATATAGGTATGTATACTTACACAATCCCAACAAAACTGCTGCCCATGCACAATCGCAGCGCACTTGCAATAAAAAATTCTGTTGTCCAAGTTTCCATACGTACAACATATTTACATTCCAAATATATTTGCAAAACAATTGTCCATACATAATCCCCACATTTGCCAAATTCTCCATACATAATCCCAGCATTTGCAACATTCTTCATACGTAATCCCAGCATTTGCGAACTTTCTATATACATAATCCCAGCCAGCACTTGCAAGCCTATACATGCTTTATCCTTTGTCCGATCTTCTCAAGAACAGCAAAAAAAATGCGAAGAATCCATCCAGCGTTTAAATCATGCCATTCATTCCTGCACTATTCCAACTGCCCAAAAGCCCTTTAAACCTACGGAACTCGCAGCCTCCAGCAGTACATTGCTTCAAGCCCAGACGAGTCTTACCTCATTACCCAAATATAACTTGAATTAACACATTTGCGTTTTTTATGCGTGTGCAAGCTTCAAACCAGCTTCAAGTCTTATTCCTTCCAAACCCATATAAATCTATTCTACCCTCTATATAACACATCTATATGAGATTCTTCACTTACATAATAAATACATATACTTCTTATACTTACTGCCATTTAGATACCTTCCTACCACATTCTCCATGCTTCCAACATGCATCCAATGTTGATTGTGAGAGACAAATTGTACCCATATTATGCAATTCACCCCTGTTGTATAAAAAGCCCAATAAGTAAGTAAAGCCGTAAAGCTCTCTCGCATACTCTGTGTAAAAAGTAAAAAGCTCTCGCACGCTGTACTCACAGACGACCGTGTGGAAAAAAGATACCGACCTCGACGACGTTTCTCGTTCAACGTCCTGTGTCTAAAAAGCCCAAAATGTGCCTGCCAGGCTGCCTCGACTTTGATCAACAAGCAAGTCAGGGCAAGTAAGCAAGCAAAAGCAAGACGAAGCCTTAAACCCACTAGGTTTTCGTACTTGCTTATGGGCAGAACAACATATTACAAAAGGACGGGACGAGCCACACTAAACTGCCATGCTAAACATTGGGAACTACTGAGCTAGCTAGCGATGAGAGAGAGAGAGACGATAGTAGTCCCAGTCCCATAATATTATAATACGAGAGAAAAACACACGCCATGCCTTGGTAACTATAGTATACTTTTAACTTCGCAACTGCTCAAATACATTCCATCCCTTCTTTGTGTTTAGTATACATGGTGCCCATCTGAAGTCTACAGAAACTTTCCATTCGGTTCGTACTTATTACTGCGAGCCTTGCCATGCACAAGATCCTCACAACACCAGAGTTTCCATCGCGGGTTCATACTGTTTTATACTGTGGGTCTTGCCAGCAATAGAGTTTCCATTGGGTTCATACTTGTTATACTGTAAGACTTGCCGATAGCTCAAGACTCACAACAGTCCCAACACCAGAGTTTCCATCGGGTTCATACTATTTTACTACTGTGTGAGATGAGACTTGCAAGCTCTTGAGTTTCCACTCGGTTCATACCATTACTACTCGAAAGACTTGCAACTTGCAACACACTCTAGAGTTTCCACTCGGTTCATACCATTACTGCTGTGGGACTTGCACTTGCAACAAACTCTAGAGTTTCCATTGGATTCATAACATTACTGTACTGTATAAGACTTTACAACAAGCTCTAGTTTCCACCACTGGGTTCATACTTTACTGTGAGACTCACAGCCTTATTGCAGCATGTAGAGTTGGAACGGTTGGAAGTGTTCAACAAAAAGAGCTCTCTGGTCTGGTCTGGCTGCTGAAACTACTGCGGCTGATTCACAACGCAGAGAGAGCATCACATTGTAGGCCCAAAACGCTGCCTATATAACCAAGACTACCAACAACAAGCGTTTGGATTTTGGAACGTTCATAGCATAACAGCAAGGCAAGCTGCTCCAAGCTTTTGCATTTCCATCCACAATACTCCACATCCACACACAACTTACACAAGGAGAAGCCTTCTTGCCATCCACCATTCCATACCATTCAAGCTCACAGGCAACCTTTACCATTGAAGCTCCCAGCAGCCTTTTACCATTCAAGCTACCATAAGCAAGCTCTACACCATTAGAAGCCAGCTCTATACCATAGAAGTAAGCTTGACACCATAGAACCAAGCGCTCCAACATAGAAGCAAGCTCTCCAACATTGGAGCAAGCTCTCCAACATACAAGGAAGCTCTCCAACATAGTAGAAGCAGCCTTTTCCCATACAACGTTGAATCAGCCAAGCCCAATACCCAAGTCCAAACCCAAAAACTCACAAAGTTGCGAGAGAGTTGTCGTCTCTTGTTCGTATAGTTGAAGGGAAGAAGCAACAACCCGGCGAGCGACTCTCGCCACAACATATCGAGACTCTGTATACGTTCTGCTGTATACGAGCAGCAGCAGCAGACACGCAAAATAAATTTTTCCACCCAAGCTGCTCCACAATCCAGGTTGGACCACGTGGAGGCCTCTGGCGGAATCCCTTTAAACTTCCCTCCAAACCACACCAAAACAGTCATCAGCCTACAATCTCCTCGCTCCCCCTCGGAACACACGGCCTGTCAAAATTGTGTAAAAATTATAAATAATCAAAATTCCAAATTGGAAACACCCTTTCCCCGTATAGAAACACATTATCTAAGTGGTGGAAGGATAGGAAAAATTAAAAAATAAAGTTTAAATCCGAATAGTTGGAGGGGGGAAACTGAGGATTTTACGTCATTGAGAGGGACAGTGTGATGGAGAAGTGCTGGCGTGGTCGATGATGGATCCGCCATGAAAGGAGCTCCATTGCTAGGAAGGAGAAGGGAAATTTTGATAAAATTTCAAATTTTACAAAAATCCAAATCGGAGCATCAAATCATGGGGACAAATTAAAGAGAAGTGTGTTGCCGGTGTTTCGGCGGCCTTACGCCGCAGTCACGGCGAGGCTTTCGATTTCCCCGTTCTGTGAAATTTCTCACATTTTATCGAGAGAAGCGTCGTGAATTTTTTTTTACAAATTCATCAACATGAGTAAATTGTCGTTTCGTGCCCGAGCGCTGGACGCCAGCAAGCCTTTGCCCATTTACCACAGCGATGAAATCCCGGATAGTGCGGATTGCTCCCTCATCAATCGGGCCGTCCCGCAAATGCCCACTGGCATGGAAAAAGAGGAAGAATCGGTGAGATAGAAATTTTTGAAAATATTTCAGTCATTTTTTTACATTTGAAGGCATCCATCTTGGAATTGATCATGCTTTGTGGGTGGACTCGCCGGGTGTATTTTCCCTCGGTTTTCGCTCCCTCAGCCAGATTCATTGGTTGGGAGAGTTGCCACATGGAAGAGCGGTGGAATTCCAATGGGATAAACATGCTGCTCTCATGCCGTTTTCAATCACCACAGACTGGGGATGAGAATATTTTTTGGGGAAGGAGTGGAAATGTTTTGGATGAAGATGCGCAATTTTGTATGTGATGATTGAATTCCTTCTGATTTTGTTTGTTTGTTGTTTTTATGCATTGTAGGAACATCATCTTCAGCGGGCGATCTGTGCCGGGAGTGTCATCCCCACTCCGGAGGTGTATGAATTGGAGGATCTCTTGTACTACAACAAGCTCTATCCGGAAGATTACAAAATGCCTAGACAGCTCATTTACATGCAACGTAAGTGTCTGCGAGGGGAATTTAGAGATAATTATTTTTGAAAAATAATTATAATAAACAATTTGACAGCTTTCGATAAAGGTTGTTTGGATACTCCAGGATATTTGGGGACGTCGAAGCATGCCTGATGATTTATTGATTGTTTTGATGGAGTATCGATCGGACATGATATTAATGTATTTTTTAGTTTGACAATTTGCAGGCTTTAAAATAAATTTTAAAGATGTAGATTTATTGTTTTTCTGGGATGTTCAATATTTGGGGGATCGTGATGCATGTCGGTTGATATTGATTGGTTTGATTAATTATCGATTGAACTTGGTATTGATTTGTTAGCGTGGGAGGTTTATGTCGATGGGGAAGAAGTTTGCATGGGGATTGAACGTATAGTAAATGTCAAAAGTGCTCATGTATTTTTATGAATTTATTATTTTATACAAATATTTTTATTATGCATTTATGAGTAGGGATGATTAATATGGGGCTTATTGCGATTTTTCTGTTACAGCGTTCACCATGGAAGCAGACATTCCAGATTACGACATGGACTCGGAGGATGAAATTTGGGTTAATTCTCAAGCGGGAAAGTTGGAGTTGACGCCAGAAAAAGTACGGTGATACACAACAAGACATTTATTGCGGACAAAATTTATCGACATACTGTTTGTTTTTAGAGACGGATTTGTCCGAGTATTGTTGGTTTGTTGAGTATTTTAGTATTCAAATTTATTAAAAAGAGTAGTTTTGACCTACGCTGTACACACTTATACTTGAGATTCAAGTAGTAAAAAAAACAAGACCTTTTTTGTAGTTGCAGTTTGAGTAGTTGATTTTTAACCACATATTTTGAAGCTTTAATGCTGATGGCTGATTTTTGTATTATCTCTCGCGTAATATTACTTCTCTCTTCTCTATTAGATTTAATTATTAGTCTCCGTAGTTGTAAGACTTACGTTAATAACCATAAGATTTAAAATGAGAAATTATCGAGATGGCATCTCTGGGATATTGCATAGTTTGAAGAGATGATGGACCGTCTGGAGAAGGGCAGCGGTCAGACTGTGGTCACTCTTCAAGAGGCTAAAGCCCTAATCAAAGAAGACGATGATCTCATCATTGCTGTTTATGACTACTGGCTCACTAAACGACTTAAGACGGTTCGTTTGATATATACAAATAATTATAATATAATTTATTTCCAAATAATAATAAAAAAATATATCTGCACTGATCCTGTACATGTGAAATGTCTTTAAGCCCTTAATACTACACACCGGTTTACATCTTTTTGGTCAAGAAATAAATATTTTTTATAATTAACTTCATCTGTTATGTACTTAAACCTCTTCTTCTATACACTACCACTATGTTCCAAAATTCCTAATGAAAGAAATTGGAAAGACTTGATTGCAGTGCTTAAAGATTTTTAATTCTATTCCTTGTATTCACACTGGTGAAAACAAATACTTACAAATGGTTACTATTATTTTTATAATTATATTTGTCGATTTTGAAAATAGCAACACCCATTGATCCCTCAAGTTCGGACTGAAGCCCGTTTTGGCGTGTCAAATCATAACCCTTACATTGCATTCAGACGTCGGACGGAAAAAATGCAAACGAGAAAGAACCGAAAGAATGATGAGTCCTCTTATGAGAAAATGCTAAAATTGAAGCGCGATTTGACTCGAGCTGTAACTCTCTTGGAAATGGTCAAAAGACGAGAGAAATCAAAACGAGAACTTCTTCATTTGACAATTGAAGTTTTTGAGAAAAGGTGCGTATATATTGCCAAACAAAAACAAGATATTTGTCATTTTAATCAGACAAGTTATTCGTTAGTTGTGTACACACTAAGGGTTGGGAGGGAAGTTGTTTGGGGTAAGCAGAAGGAAAAAGTTTCTTATATTCCCATATCACACTATATCAATTACTTTGAACAGATTCCAAGCGGGTGACTTTTCGGGGCAAATGATGAACGACGCGTTATCTGCACGACCTGCACGCCCAGCATTCACTCCTCTATTTCAACCGAATTCTTTAAGTTGGGGAAAAGATGATAACTTCATATCCGCATTAACGCGTAAAGAAAAACGGCATTATAAAAAACGGCGTCATAAAAGTTCGTCAAAATCCCAAGCTAGTTCGTCTGTAGTTTCATCTGGTTCAGCATTATACGCGACTTCTCAAGTGAGTTTTTTTCCCACCCATCATGATTCTCGCTCTCTTTGCAATAAAACCACAAGGTTCATATCGATCCTTGGTTACATTTTACTGTGGTGGTAATGGCATTTTCATGAACATATTGCGGTAAATAAAAACGACACGAATTGTCTCAAATGTAAACAGGGACTATCGATTGGAGGAGACGGCGAATTTATTAGTTCTGACGATGAAGTCACTGCTCAAGGTTCACCATCCGATGAGGACGACGAAGATGAAGGACCGTATGCCTTTCGCAGGAAAAAGGATTGCCACTATCATGCGGTAAGATGGAGTAGATTTCATTCTTTAAATATTTATCAGGTTTCCACGGACTACAGGCTATGTACCTGTGTGTGATGCTTGATACCAATCAACACTTTGATTACAACTTGTGTGACTGAGTGAGCAATCATGCATAGAAAGGTGATGTGTGCTGGCTGATTCTCCTTCCTCTATATCCCTGTTGCGCTCATCTTTCTTATTATTCATGTCGACCTCGACGTAGCCAATCTGTATTTCCAACGCTGTTCTCTTCATGCTGATGTCGTCTGTATCGAAGTATTATCTCATTCCTTCAGTCCGTTCATGTTCATGATTTACATCTATTGTGATGAGAAAATGGACATTCAAATGTCACGTTGAATATTCTGAGCCATTCCGTTCCTATGCCTGAGTGCACATTGATGAATATTGCAGTTAGTAGTCAGTGTTGTTGTATCAGAAGGAAAGATACTAATATGTATCGCAGTCTAAAATAACAGTATTTTCCATTGTGTGATACGTAGCTCTAGATACCAAAGTACATAATTTTAAAACTTGTAATCCTTCGGGTGTTAAATAAATGACTATAATTTTTTTGCAGCCTGTCGACAATGGAAGTAATCCCTGGGATGACAGCGTACGTAGTGACAAGAGATTTAAGTTTTATCAGACATCCATATCGAATCCGTATGGTCCCGGCTATCGACGTGTTGGTTACGCACGTCGGCGTGTTGGTCGAGGTGGTCGGTAAGTTTTGCCATTGATTTTTTACGTATTGAATATTGAAAACCTGGATATTAAAATAATTTCAAGTGTTAGTTTATTGTTTCTGGATGTATTGCTGAAGATTGAAATTGCAACTGTAACATATTAAATTTATTTATATTTTCGTTTAATAGTTTCGTAAACTTGTTTATTTACAGAATAATTCTTGATCGCTCGGCCTACACAAACGAAGATGATTTTTGGAGATCCATGGGGTACACCGTAATGGATTCCACTTCGTCGAGTGCCAACAAACCAAGTGGTAACGCGTCTGTAGGTTTCCCTTCCTCTCAAACCCCTGAACCAAATGGATTGTTCCCGAAACTACGTGGTTTGGTTTCCCATTCTTTTAATATCCCTTCCTCATCAAACGCTTACAAAGAAGAGCAGAAATGGTGAGTTATTACAGTTTTTTACCCAGAAATTCTTAAAATTCTTCGGTCGTCATAGTAAATTGTTTTAAGGATCTGTTGATTAAATAATGTATTTATTTTTTATTAGCTTGCACTTCCGGCCAAAAACACCAGAACGACGTCCACGGGATTCCCAACTGACAACAGGATCGGAAGTAGTCGCTAGTGATGACGATGATTTGGAAATTGAAGATTGTTTCCAAAATCCGAAATCTGTTGAAAGTGCTCCTACCCTCGGTCCTTATTTAGGAGCAGTAGTTTCCAAAGGAGAACTTCCATTCATTTTTGATACACGGAATTTGTTGGAGGATCCTGTTATTTATAATGATACCGCGGCTTCGGACGTTCCTTCATCGAACGATTTAGTTCTGTTAGATGAGCAGAGTTCGGAATTGAGTCATGCCTACTACCTTTTAAACTGTCAGAATGCTAGTGAAAATAGTCGCGAATGGTTGGCGGAATCCGTGTTCGAAAATCCCTGGTTATCCTCACCCTGTCCCTCATTAGTAGAACATATGGATGTAGCCGAAGAACTAGTAGTGGAATCTTCAAGTGAATCTTCTGCATCAACGGAAACGTCTGATAATTCTAAGCCAAAGTCAGAACCTCACCCAGTACCGGAAAATCGCAAGCGTGACCCTCCTCCTCCCTATAACAACTCGAGAAATAATGATAACACAGGGGATGACTCTTCACCTCCAGACCCGTCTTTTGTTGATGAGAGTAGTGGGATGATTACTGATGGTATGACGCCTGATGTGGATATGGTCAATGCGGCGGATGAAGATGTGGAGACGGTGATTGCTAGTGGTGAAATGGACTTCATAGTGGAAGAACATGATGTGAAAAACAATGTTAATAATAATAGTGATTCTAGTAGTAGTAGTGAAGATAATAAAAGAAGAACTTCAGTTGATAAGGATGACAAGGAAAATAATGATAGGATTCCTTCCATCCGAGAACGAAGTGGTGGTGGAGGGGGTGGTATAATAGTGGAAAATGGAGACAGTGTAAATAGTTCTAGTAGTGGTGACTCTTCCATACTGATTGAAGAGTGTGTTATTGTGGATGAGTCCTCATCCCGAACTCCAACCAATAACAATATAATAAATGTGAATTCTAGTCGTAGTAGCAGTACTTTTCAATTAGTAGTTGACTCTTCAGGTTTGGGATCGGTGGTGGGTGAAGGGCTAGATACAAGTAACCCTCTAGTGGCAGTGGCGAAGGGTGTGGGTGTTGTCGTGGGAGACAGTAATAACTCCTCCGCCCCTACAAATAAAACTCGGACTAATGGACTTCAGCTAGTAAATATGAAAAATTATGGCGGAAGCCCCGAGAAATTTTGCCACATAGTAACCTAGAGAAGAAAAAGAACTAACAAAAAGATACATAAGTAACTAAATATTTATAGGAATAACATAAGATTTTTTATTGTAATAGTATAATAAGCAACCACAACAAAAAAAACAACAAACAAGCAAAATATATATCCAAATTCATGGAATAATTATTATAGTGAAAATATATGCATCGTTTAACAGTTTCATTATAAACAATTGTTGTTTTATGTATACACACACACGTTTAATTATCTTGAATATAATCTAATCAACTATTAATTGCTATTATATTACTATATACATACATACTACTACATGCTACTATTACTTGATGGTTTTTTATATGTAAAATACTTATTTAAATTTTGAAACCTCGTGTGTTCACATATACTCTATATAAAATATAAAAATTTCAGTCCCCTCACACTACACACATAAGTATAAATACCTACATGTATAAATACACATAAAATCAACGTGTTGTATCATATACTTGTACTACTTCATATTGTTTAAAAAATAATAATTAATAATTATTATCTATCACCACTCCTATTATTTATAATTACTACCAACATACCTATAAGTAACGATGTTCTATGTATGATTTGAGTCTCGCAACAAAAATCAATTTTTTGTAGAAATCCCAAACTTCATGGTAGAAACTTGTTATCGAATATTCAAATAGCAGTTTCGTTTCAAATCAATGTTATTTTGTTGGAAGCAGTTAAAAATACGTCAATTTTTTCTAAAAGTCAGAAATTCGTTATGCTATATTGGAAGGGGTCAGAAATTCATTCAGTAAGTAAATTGTTGTCTTATATATACATACATCAACTTTAACTCCTTTCCAACTGATACGGCTTTTTAAAATTTGATTAATCTGGATTACATTCAGAATTATTCACTATCAATCTTGTCTTTTGAACAACTTCTTTCCTAAATTACATCTGTACATTATATGAGGCGCAAAATCGATGATATCCCAATAACAACATGGGGATAATTTGTTAAAACACGCAGATTTAAGTATACTTAAATATCTGCTATTATTACTTTTCAGTGTTTTGTATGTTGTAATAATATGAATCAATTAAATGCGTACAAATATTTGCAAAATTCTTTTTCGAAAAGAAACTATTGTTTCAAATCATTTTATATAATACGAAATACAGATTTTGTAAAGTTACTTTTGGTTTTGAATTTTATATTATTGTATTGTTAGTGCTGGCTTCCAAAAATTTTGAAGTTCTTTATTGTTCTTTCACATGCTAAACAACCACCGTAATTTTTTGAAGTAATTCTCATTCGAAACTTTTTTTAATGGAAATAAGTTGAACAGTCGAGAAAAGATGGAAAACGAGTAGATACAGATATAAGATTTGTATAAACAAAGTTAACACAACAAGGAAACACATGACTAAATTACATACATAAATACATACATACTACTACTACTAGGCGTAGCTAGGATACTTTATAGGTAGGTAGTTTACTTCTACGATAATAATTATTATGGTAATATACTGAATTTACTATTACTGAAATATTGTAAATACATACATAGATTAAAACATCTTGTGTGTAGACATATACTGTGATCACATTTAGGTACCTCTAGCTTTTATTAATTACTACATTTTTGTAAAACTATATTATATATATACTGATGATGAAGAAGACAGAAAGCAAAGGAAAAAAAGTTCTCCAGCGGACTTAATGTGTTTTTGTAGTTATTGTTTCAAAGTTTTCAAATACACTAAAACAAAATAAATAAAAAAGATGGAGGTAAACCATAGAAGAAAAAATGCAGGTATATGAAAAAAAGCTAAAAAATAACTTGTTAATATACAAAACTTGAATGTTATATGATGGTATACATATGTTATACTATTTAACAAAAATGTGTATGAACTGCTAATGCCTGTTTTTTGGCCTTTTTTAAAACAACGACCATGTTGCGTATACACTTCCACTCCAATTTGAATATGCAAACCATGTTACACTATTGCCAGAGAAAATACATTTTAATGAATACAATACGCCTATACAATACATACATGTTGTGGAGTTGCATTGGAGTCTGGAAGTCAAAAGTGTAATTTGTTTGCGATTCGTTTTGGAAGTAAAAATATTTTAAAAATGCATTTATATACATACAGCAAATGATAATAATAACAGAAATGCACACAAGTACTCCGAAGACGTTGATCCGTTTTAGTGATTCTGTCCAGTGGCGGTGGAAGGTTAAAATTGGGTACAGGGGCCATGGGAGGGGGGACGCCTGACATGGTATCCATCTTCCATGCAAGTCTCTGTATGTTTTTTAAATCCGAGGTGGGACTTGTCTCCAGATCCGCCGCCACTGACTGTCAAAATTTACTTAATTTGAGTCTGAACAATGAATTGTTTTCGAAAACTTTTTTCTCTATGAGGCGTACGTTCTTTCTCTGACGGTGGAATTTGTACGACTCACATGTTCTTTTACTCAGACGATTGTTCTTCTCTCTGAGAAATTTGTTCTTTTCACTCAAGACGATTGTTCTTTCCCTTTATTTGAGACATGTAATGTAACATCAATCATCTTATCTCTTTGAATATTGGTTTCCGATTTTCCTGGCATTGTATTTCTTCTTGGAATTTGAAAGGAGTTAAATATATATGCAATTAAAAGCAGAAGCTGACGACTGATGAACGTTTATAATTGTGTGTAAAAATTATTTAAAAAAATAAAAAGTTTATATTTGAAATCGCATTTGTCACGGGTCATCCTGTATATTGTGAAAGCTTCTATATAATACTTGTGTATGTGTGTGTGTGTGAGTAATAGAGGGCTGCCAGGTTTATTTAAAAAGATGTTATTAGACTGACTGTTCATTTTGTATCTTCATTATATACTCACAAGTCGCGATGAAAAAATGAATTGAAACCTACATTCGCTGTAGTAGTACTATATAACTAACGAATATGAAAGATTGTTAAAAAGTTTATCCTCACACCCAAATGTATGTTCTTATTAAAAACTCAAATCACCGTACAATTCGTGTATTTAATTTCCTTTTAGCACTGCAGAAGATAAAGATTGTGTCTACAGTTTTGTATAATATAATATGCGCTTTCGGGGGGTTTAACTATATTAAATATAAAATACGTAAAAATACAAAGGACGCCCATGTATGGGACTGTCCTGATAATGTCGTAGGTGGTAATTATATTTGTACACATGATGGTGGAGCTCATCGTTTTTTTCCAGGGAAATCTATTTACCTTAAATATAGCATAAAGTCTTACTACGGTTCACTCATTTATATTATTATAAACGTATAATAATTATTTAGTTACTATATAAGTATTATAGTCACACGTTGTAGTAACTATATATGCGGTACTATTTATTGATTGTATTAATAGTAACCAAAAGAATAAACAAAAGGCCAAATTTTTTTACTCATCGTAACCATTTTAACAATTGTGTGTAAATACCGAATATTATATTGTAGATTATAAGGATGACAGGAGCAAACAAATTTTTAGTACACATACTACATTTAATGATTTAATATACGGAAGGTCGTAAAATATCCTGCTTTTTTATTAATGTGACAACAACAAGTGCTGATGAAGATGCTGATCGTTATTTCCGTGCATTGAAAACAAGTACAGCATTAGTGATACTGTTTTTACACATGTGTTCTATATTGTACGTATAGTTTAGACATTTATATAGTTGAATTCCTGTCATTGTGGTGGCAATTAATAAGCTCATTAACTCATGCAAGTCATATGCATGCGTTGACTCCGAAGTAGATTTTGTTACAGTCGTCGTCCCTAATTCATTACTATGTAGTGTGTTTTTTTTACATCTTCGGTTCTGATTATCTTGAATTTTTTTTTGAAATATTTGAAATTTAGGGAAGAGCGTGTTTCCACTTGTTTGAAACTGATTTCGGGTTAAAATAATTATCTAAATGGAATACTATTATTAAATCAAAGCTAATGATGGGTTTATGGATTAGGTTTTTACCACAATTTAGCTGTGCATAGTGATAATATTAAATAATTGTGTGAAGGACGGTGTTATATGGAATGAATTTAGTTTCATGAAACTCTAGTTATTTGGTTTGCTTTATCATTAATGTGTAGTTGAGACTCTTCTACTGAACCGCAAAATAATTGCGCTGGAAAATTATCTTACAAGTTCCAAACCATCATACTCATATATTAGTTTAACCTTAACAAAATTTATAATCATATATTGTAGCACTATATCTGTTTAAAACAATGTGTAGTAATTGACTTTACTGCTGTCAATCAATTCAATTTAATGGATATGCCTGAATTTCCGTGAGCACAGAACCATCTCATATACTTACTACTCTGTACATATAATGTGCTGTAAAGAAACTGTCATAAGGCAAATGTAGTTGGAAAATTAAATAGTATGTGAAGTGTGTAGAAAAAGTAAATTATTCTAAATGTTTGATACTATATACAACTTCTGTCTACTGCTTGGCATTTCAAGTGAAGTTTTAAAATACTGATTGTAGCCGGATTCTAAAATTAACCTTCTAATAATTAAATAATTGCCGTGTGATTATTTAAATTCGACGTAGATTATATATGGTATAGAATCTTGGGTTATGACACAAATGAACATGATTAGACAAATGATGACAAGTAACAACATGTGGTTACACTACTGACGACAAGGATATTGGGGCACTCTGTATAGTCATTATACTCTGTATTTCCTCCATATTTTGTAGTTGACTTTTTAGTCAATTTAAATATTATATCCTTGCAATTAAAATGTCTAGTGTGTGCTAATGTAATACATATGTTTCCTAAGTAAAACGATATAGCTCTAATATGTAATATGGTGTGTAAAATGAATTTTGAAAAATCATTTACTCTTCTTGGTGAACAGTTTACTTGTTGGTGAAGACAAGACAAAGTAAAAACATACGCTTCTCTTTAAAATTAATTACTTATACTAAGTACATATAATAAATACGGATGTAGATCCACACGCAGTACTATCAAACATATACCATATATAAGTAATTATTATATTCTCCGTATGCAATTATAAGTATATAATACACATGTGAATGGAGTGTAATTGATTCTTGTACGATATTTTGGTAGTGTTTGATTGGGTAATTGTATAATAATCCATTATAAATGTGTGTGCTGGTTGAAGATAATGTTTGGCTGGTTTGTTCATTCATATATGTTCATTGATTTGTTGCCCGTCCAAAGTTGTAGACAGAAAAAAAGATAAGACAAAAAAATACGAAATTTTTAAAAATTGATAACTAATTATTATATCTATAGCGATTCAACAACAATGCAAAAACGTAATAAAAAAAGATTTTGTAAAGAAGCATTTTGAACGATTCCGTGTCCGTTTGTTATTTATTCTCCTTCCTTCAGCAATTTTCCACCTTTCCGTCGTTTTCTTGAATTCATTCGTTTTAGTTGTCGGGGAAAAGTTTCGTTATAGTTATAAATAACAATCAATTCATATTGTCATCAGAAATATAGAGTCATTACATGCAAGAGGTTTGCTGTCACCAATTGAACTACAATGGTCGTTAATTTAAGACAACTGCTATAGTTTCTTGATACAGACCCCCAACAGTTATAGCTATCTGGGTGCTAAAAGGCAATGATGATAAGCGACGCGATAATCACCAGCAAAGTCGCCTCTGTTCTGATCATCACCGCTTCTTATAATAGTTATTATTATACCGAAGCGGCGATCTGTCATTCATTTTGGTCTTTTAAAGTAATGTCACTATCAACGAGTGCAGCCCACTTCGAAAAAACAATTCTGTTGATATAGTATAGATACTTGTTAATAGAATATACAGGTCTATCGTATGCAGTCCACTGTCTCAATGCGCTTGTTATAATACATGATGAATAAGTCAGTGGGGTAATACGACACGAAGGGTTTGTTTTTCGGCATGACATCGTGACGGGATATAAAAGTGTGAAGTTCTACTTGGATAGGTACATTCCCAGATATTCTAGGTTATTCATTTTGGATGATGAATGAAGCATAACCAGGACATTGTTTATCTTTTTTGGCTATGGATCTGTACGAAGTTGTAACTTGTGTTTGAAACTTTTGTCTGTATTTGCAATTGGCAAGTATAGTTTCTGTCTTTATATGTGCAAGTTCTATTTTCCTGTACTTGCGGATGCTTTTACTTGTGTACATATGTGCAAGGTTTATACATATGTCCATGCAAGATAACTGCAATGTGCTAGTATTTGCAGCTTCATTTTATATATATATTTATAAGTATAATATATTTAAGTATTGGATTTTACGGTTGACCTTAATAGAATGAAATGCATATGTTCTAAATAGTTTACTGCAACGGTGAAATATTGATTTATAATATTAATCATGACAGATACTCATGAAGTTTTTATCTCATTATGGAAGCAAATATTAGTTTTATATAAGTATACAGAAAGTACATACGGTTCTTATTTGTGGCATGAGCGATCATTTAATAAGGCTTACATTTCTTCTTATATTATCGATAACTCACATATACATTCACATTATGTAGAACTCTAATTCTGCACGTTGATTGTTGCTGCTTTGGATTAAGTGACTACCACCGTGATCAAACTTACGTGACTAATGGTAATATGATGTAGGATCACGAACTAAAAAGATTTTTTTAGCATTGTCTCAGTACAGAAGTCGTGATAATAAAACCCAAGCTACACACGTGCGGGTAACGCATATTCTTTTAATTGTTTATGATTTTTTCATGGTGGTCAACTATTGAAAATGGGTTGTTGCATGCTACTGCTAATATACTACGTTAACTTCAGGAGGAAGAAATTGACAATGTTGCGGTTTATTTTTACACCACATTTATGTCACCTACATCCTAGCAAGTACGTAATTCAGCAAATTGCCATGTGCAACGTCTCTGTCTACTAGAAAGTCATCTAGTGTGAACATTCCTTTTACACTTCATCACGATATTAGCACAAGTCCAAAAATGTACAAAAGGACTGTAATTATTTTATTTTGTACACTAAAGTATTTTATAGTTTATGATTTACCGTGTCATTGGGACTCGTTTCGGATGCCAATTTTTATTCTGTAAATGATTCATTCATGCTACCCGCATGCACTAAACAAACATACCTTTCAAGGTACCATTTTTGCTGCATATCTATATGGACCTTCAAATACTCGGAGCACTTTCTAAAATGCTAGTTGACAATATGCTCGAGGTCAATTTAAAAATATCAGATGATAGAATAGTCAATAAAAGTCTCGAAAATGTGTGCACAATTTTTCTCATCAACTGATTTAATTTAAGTTGTTCAAGGACCACTAAAATTGTTTATTTAACTAAGGGCTGAAACGCAGATATATATATTCGAAGTGATAAGATCATGAAACATTGTATAATTACATATCTATAGTTAAATTTGTTTCCAACTATATATACCCATCTTCAAATACAACTTCTGTATACACACTTCAAATCATTTCCGTTCGAAACATGAATGTTGGTGTGTAAAAATAGAATAAGATTTTAAATTTTCCACTGCGGATTCAATTTCAAAATAGAGCATTTATTCCCAAAGACGTGTGTATGCTGTTTATTAGCAAAGAAGCATTTACAATGCAGTTGCAGTGTACCCGGTGAATTTGCCATTTTTATTAGGTACATAAGTATGGTAGTATCTATTCCATCATAATATATCTTTTCGCTCTTCCTTTCCAGCAGGCTTATACTTATATTTTCATGTCAAGGTTAGATTTGCTGAAGGGCTGACATTTCAATATATGAGTCAATGTCTTTTGCCTTGTACCCATGTATCCGCGTGATGCCAATCGCAATAAGAAGTGTCTATAACAGAATTATCTCACATTATTTCATATTTCATATGATGTCTAATAAATTACGTAACACATATATAGTTTTCCTTGATAATGGAGTTCATTATTACAGTTATTTATAAATCTTTATGTCTTTATAAAGCCTTTTCATGTTGCGACTCAATTAGTATTTACACTTTCGAAACATTTATCTTAATATTCATAGTGATTTTCTTGAAAACCTACGGTATTTAATTTTGTAATGAGCAAGGCAACTTGAGACAGAAGGTTGCCCAAGCGTCCAGGTCAGACTTTAGGCTGTTTTAACACCTGTGAGTATGCCGAGAAGAGAGGAACAATAGCCACGAATGTGCAGTCGATATAAAGTATCGAAGGCTGAAAAGTCGAAGAATTGGGCAAGAAAACATTAGCACAGAGTGGTACGGAATAAAATGTCAAGACTATTTAAAGATAAGATTTACGAAAAAGTTTTAGATACAAAAACAATAATAGGTACATTAGTTGGAAGGCAAGGAATGCATCAGCACAAATTAGCCAAATGTGTATACATTTTTGGTTCCCGAATACAAAGGACTTTTATTCTTTTTTTAGTTTAAAATGCAAGTTATGATAATTCCTTATTTTTAACTTATTCGGTTTACAATAAATCCTTGAATAATAATTCAAAGTTAAACTAACTAAAAGACATCAATGACCTTTCGAGGTTACACTCGGATTTATGACTACTTATGTAAGGGTTTCAGGAACAATCTTCCGACATGTCGCCTTTCCAAAGATTCATTTCTGAATTTATTTAAAAGTTTATCATTCATTAGACACAGATGACTGGTTTCAAATGAGTAACTTGTGTAAAATATTATTTACATTACATTTTCAATTGTTAGTTTTCAGATGGTACTTTTTTACTGTACTATATTACAGAATATCTAGATTACTTGATATTTTTAAATGTTCAGTATATGTAATTTTATATACACTTGTACTCGAGCTAGTTTTGCTTGTTATGTTAACACTGGCTAACTTCTGAAATAAAGTTGTTTTATGAGAAATGGGGTGACTGAAGAAATGCTGGCGGCTGGAAATTCATCAGAAAATTTTTTAACTAAAACAAATTAGTTTATGCATAGAAGCTTCAAAATTTATCTGAGGATTTTAACTGCAGAGACTCCACACACAATTAATTAACATGGACAAACAATTATTTTCGAAGTTTGTTGGTAGATAATATATAATACCGTCAACTCCCCAAACCGATATATTTCACCCATAATGCAAGTAATTAATTGATTAATTGCTCACTAGTAACTATCAGACTCTTTAATAACATTTCATAAACTAAAATCCATTTCTTTTGTTTCCGTATCTGATTGTGAGATGACTTCTGTGAGAATAAAAAATTGTTTTAAAACGCAGTTATATTCCTGTAAAGGAGATGTGGCGGAAGATACATATTTTAATATGTAATGCCCGTAGGTAAAACGTAAAAAATCCTTTTTATTTACAGAAGCTGAAAATCAAAATTCAAAGTAAATTTCATTCGCATATGTAACATATAGCATGATATGTATTTATATGTATTGTAAATGAATCATTAAAGCACAGGAAGCTTACTTGCTTTTATACACTGCGTTCCACGTAGTTAATAATGCTCGCCTATAATTATGAGGTTATTTAAGTGTTTCCAAACAGACAAGTTCATTATCTCATGAGAAGCATGCTCAAAACAGTTTCTCAAGAATGAGAATACTACTTCTAGCCATCCGCTAACTACATATAATGTCTTTAAGTAACACAGCTACATATATGTCAAGTATTACTTGTAGTTTCGTTGTAGTTTAAACTCCGTTGTATAGCTTCCTGTCAAGCTGGAGAAAATTGAAATTTTTATCGATTTTGAATGTGAATTATTTTATTTAATAAGAACAACAAGATTATTTAGGTATAGTATGTTACATGTATATCCCATGAACAAAACTGCGCTGTTTTAAAACCTTGTTATTTTTGTATACAAACATCGTTTTAATACTACGTTTCACCGCGTACTTGTTGCATATCCTGTCATGAGATATTTTTCTGAGGAACTTTGATGCGTTCCGAAATGTATTCAAAAGAATCTTTTAGACTTTGATCCTTTTCAACAATGAGAAATGGTCAACAACTTTTGAGGTTCATGGTCAAACTTTGCTTTCCGCCAACATGACATCCAGGTGTGAAGACAATACGATGAACTTGTTGAGTACAGTCGAAGTAGTACTTACGTATCAGAATTAAATCTACTAAGATCCAAAGTACATGATAATTCTTGATGTGATCTGTAAATAGCTCGTGTAACAATAAGGAAAGCATATGGAAAAAAACCTACAAAAATCCAAAGCAAATTCGTTTTCATTCTCAGGCACAGGTAACACACGTAAATACTAAAAAGTTACTAGCCTGGAACTTCTTTAATAAAATGACAATTGTCTGAATATAGACAACGAAGGTAATTTTTTTGGAAAAGTATTATTTGATATGCACTGGAATAGCATGTGTTAACAGATGGGAATCTATATTTATATATATATCCTTATAAGGAAGTTCGGCTAACTATTGTTTTCAGATTGAAATATCCTCAGATGAGCCATAATTATAACGATTTGTAAGTATCCGGTACATGAATCCCACCAGGCGCATATGTATGTATCATGCTTAACGAAAACTGGATAAATGCAATAAAATGTAACCCCGTTTTCCTGCTGGATTTTCCCGGTTTTATGGAAACGACAAAAAATAAAAGCTAGATTCGGTTTCCCACAAAATGCCATTACGCTGCTGCGAAATAACATATCATGCTGTCCCTCTTATTGTGCTTTGTATTTTATTCCCTCACTAATAGCAACTGGATGTTGATTAGTCCATGTAGGGTTTGTACTAGAACTATCAACACTAATGAGGTTAACTCTATATTAGTAAAGTGGGCCATAACAATACACTAAGAACCTATAGAAATGATGCGTTTTATAACTAATAACAGACAATAGGTGATATGCATGCTTGGCGAAATGTCAGCGAATAAAACTCAAAGTCAGTAAGAGTCAGCAGTCATCTTGATTTGATCTATTTAATTTGTGATGCCCTTCAAAAAAGCAATAATAGCACTCCAATATATATGCACCAAACAAAAATAAAAAGTAAGCGCATCTTTTTTGCTCTGTTTGCAGTGTTTGAGGAAGTTGAACCACTGTTTTCATTTTGAAACCCTACTAATACTCAAGTGTTGAAAATAAGTTGTGCAATCGTAACTACATCAAGGAAATCATATGGGAATTTATGGTGGCAGCAATAAGCGCTTGCTTTTTGAAATAATCATTTTAATCGAGTGTAAGTAATTATTATTAGGAATTTCTAAACGGGTTATTCCCATGTTATTCACTTCATTCAAGTATTCATGGGCAACTTGCGTGTAACAGAATTAAGTAGAACTTAATTGCTTGCATTGTTACGCATTGTGCATCCTGACGACATTAAAAACAATTTAATTACGTGGATCAAAGGAATGACTAAAACATTTGAATTACATCACTTAGGATAATAATGCAAGGAAATTGTACGCTCCATTCCTGTTGGCTTTTGTTACGTTGTATAGTTAAGGAAAACATGAGTTCCAGAAAATGACAGATTATTCACGTTTGTTTAATGTGTTGGCTTCGCTGAAATATCTGCATAACAATTACACTACTGCTCATGTGATATCATAATAGAATTAAGGCAAGTTAAGTGTGCATTGTAAAACCATCCGAGCAATATTGAGGTAAGTAGTATAAGTATGACGGAAAATGCCCGCAGTGTCATCCTGTAGGGAATAAAGCAAAGGCAATGGGTTTGTATATAGATAAAATGATACCTAGGTATGTACAATTCTACACATGCTTCCGCAGAGTAACCCAGCCGTCTGGGGCGTTCTGTGTCAAGTCGTTAATGGTGTGTGAAATCGTCGATTGTATTTCTGCGGCTTACATTCATTCAAGAATTTTCATAAAATAGCTGTACATGCCCGTAATTTAAATGTTAACACAATTTACTTAGATTCCTATACTAAGCCCGAGGAAGATGATTTCAAAAAATGACAATGATTCCAGTTAAAATTGCAGAAGAAATTCGAATAATTAACACCCTTTGTCTTATGTAAGCATAAGTATTTGACTAATGAGACAATTGTACACACACTTGCAGGTGTTTATAGGTAAAATTAGATACTTTCACAAAACATGCATACCTCGATATATCAAATTATGTGATGACATACTAGTTCAGATTAGATTGAAATAGTTTCCACAAGAAAAGCGATGATCATCGAGATGATTTATATCCAAATATCCCAATGAGTTATCAATTAAACTGAATAAACAATGTATGCTATGTGCGAGGAAGTGGGAAAGAAGACGCTGTACATAGCGCGATACGTGCTATACATGTATATGTACATGATGTATGGGGAAAATTTAACTGCGATCGGTAGGTATAACTGTATACAGGCGTTTGAGCCCGCCGCAGAGCAGTAGACCATCCTTCACCGTAGACTGTTATACACGGGGCAAGGTAGACCTATACTGTATAAATGAGCTCAGGCTCAGAGGTGGAAGTTTATATGGAAGAAATATAGTGTTTATATTGGAAGTAAAGCTTTAAACCTTTATAAGAATAAAAGAGGATGCTCCTTGTTGAAGTTGTAAAAGCTATAGAATGGATAAAATACCATAAGGATGACATGCATGCATACTTAAGGTCGCTATACCCACTACCTTTAGAGTAGTTTTATAAGACGAAGAAGTCCCATGGATGAGCCCTAGTGCTGATTCCACCTCACATGAGATGTGATCACATCTTGAAACCTAGCTCAGGTTTAGGTCATTCCTCTTCTAGAAGTGGTTCACATTACACATTTCCTTACGATTCTTCTTCACTTTGCAGTATAAGTAGTAGAATCATCCCAAGTTGGAGTCTTAGTATAAAGGGAGAGTACACCGACATAGACTCCGAGGCACACATTGTGTCCGTCCGCTGCTACTTCTTTTCTACAGAGTTAGTCTATCTCTTCCATAACTTATTATTACTGTGTACAACACTTCCGTACAATACAACCTTCAATTTGAACGGAAAACAAGGAAACAGTTGTTGATTCCAATAATACCTGTACAGTTTTAGTAAATCTGTAAATAGTATGGAATTTTGTGCTTGTGTCGTTCCTAATTGTGTGGACGAGCTATAAACTTATTTACTCTATATCAGGGCTCAACTATCTTTGCATTAGAGTGAAGTGACGTGAAGTGAGGAAACAAGGCTACATTTTTAGTACTCTCCGTCATAACAACCTGCAACCTTGTCATGGGTCAACGCTACTCTCGACTCTCAGATACTTTCTTGACAGCAATGGATTAATCGACAGTGAAAAGAATGCCGGACCATTCGAATGCTTCCTAATTTGGAATCCCTATATTCTGTCCACACACTACATTCATTTTTACATTGTTTAAATAGTTTTAACAGTTAATGCATTTAAATTGCAAAGCTAAAAGTTTCCCGAGAAGTATATGGAATTCAAGAAATCCTATCTTCTCATTATTTGCGGTTTGCGTCAACTCCATATCCTCGGAGTAGTCAGCCCATACCTCATGCATTACCTGGTAAGTATCTAACTTTAAAGTTTCCCATCAGAGTTCAACCACATTATTTTGAAGATGACAAATCTTTAACCAGGAAGTTGCTCTCTAATAACAGTATCAAGTAAGCTGAATCCAAATTATTCCAGCATGCCGTCGGAGTACATGAACCTATACGTATTCAACTGCAGATTTTTATACTGTAGCATGGTAAAGCTTCGTATATCTATTTGTTTCTATCACACACACACATGTTTTATGTGGAAGCAGATTTAAATAATTTTGACAGGAAAAAAGCAAGTAAAAATATATTCCCATCACACTTTTTTTTTAAATTGACCTCCTTCTCACACCTAATCTGTTCTCGTTCGCCTAATTTTTGATACTGACCCATAATGAATGATTGCGAGAAAAATTTGTTCGCATTGTCATCATCGTCATTGTATGCAACTACATAGAGCACTTCTTAAGCAAGTCACACACACATTTAAATTATTCGGATATGACAGGAGGCCTAACTTGCGTGCATTTTTTATGTGTGTATTGTGGATGCTTACTGTATTTTGTCTCTTGAATCATGCTCATGTATTAAGCGTAACTCACTTAATTTACACATCATCACCATAATAACCCGTAGAGAGTAGTAATAATTGTACTTCACATTATACCTAGTTATAGGCTATAAGTATAGAGTGTAAGATATTATGAGTAAAAGAATGTACAGACTATGCGTCTCACCTCACCTACAATATACATATATGTGTTTCTGTTTAAAAAGGGCGAGTCATGCATCTGCATCCGACATTATTCCGTTGGACTACTACGGCTTTAGCGGTATTACTCACGGTGTCGTTCGTCCAAGCTCATTTCCCTTACGAAGGTAAGCATTACTCTTATAAGTAAAATTATAACTTTTAGTAAATCGCTTTTGTATATTGCGTATATACTCTTACCCACACTTTTCCATGCGTTAGTATTAATTCTATTGACATGACGAACATGTGTTATGTGTAGGAAAAGTGTAATTTTTCGTTTCTCTCAACTATAACTAGCCTAAACGTAGATTTTGTGCATGCTTGCATCTTTTGCACTTCCTTTTATGTTTGGTGTATTAAAAGAGATTGAAATTCTTAATGACACGCCATTTAATTCACCAAGTGCAAGTAATCCTACAAGTTGTCATCCGCTGTGTAAGCTATGTAATTTGATTTTCCATTAGAATGCGCTCGGACATTATTCTTAAAGCTCCCGTTGGTCTTATAATAAAGGATACTTGTGAGTCAAGCTATGCTAGAACTTTCAAGACAGTTAATGAATACGCCATGCTGTTATAAATTCACCTTCATTTTTAGAACCGAAGCTACAGAAGTCGTTGGAACGTACTAGGCACACCAGGAAGCTATAGCTTAAAATTTAAAATAGCTTTCATTGTTACTGTAATTATTTTACTTTTACTGTTCTTCTCACAAAAGCTATATATATATATACGGCTTACCATGACAGAAGTTGTGTTATGTTACTTACTACTCTGTATGATTTCGTGATTAATGGTTAAAACCGGCTGGTTTATAACTCAGGTAATAATTCCTACGAAAACGAAACTGCTGTATAGCAAAAATGCTGTTCTATTATATAGTATGTATAATTACTTACAAAAATGATGGGCGTCATCTTATGCGTGGATCTTCGATACTATATAATAAGGGCTTGTCGATCAGTAAATTTATGGTGGTTTGTTTCAAACTACATTATGCGGTTCATTATATGAACAACGAAACTATACGCTGTAACAATAAAAACATCATCTCATAAGATCACACTTCTTTTATGCTCGAGAGAACACACGAATGTATGTATATAGGATATTCAGATAATTACTTGAACTGTGGTATGGACGTATACTTCTATAAAAACACTATAATAGCTGTAGAACCGTTATGTTGCTGTTGTTGTTGTGTGTATTGAGGTTTGAAAATCGGCACACATCATCTATCTCTATCTTAGCTCATTGTGTGTATAAACCAGTTGATCGACTTTATTTGGAGTGAAGTTACAGCATCATTTTATCCAAACATGATAGTACTTATATGTGAATGATTAAATCATTTTTATATGCAGACTGCCGTGTGTGTGCTTAGTATACACATGGAAATTTACAAAAAGCATAAGGAAAAATACATGATTTAAATTAAAAAATACTTTTCTAGATCATAACCAATAATGGAAATGTAGGTAAGTGTTATTTAATAGTCTTATAGCAGTAGAATCAAGCACAAAGGAAAATGGAGGTTAAACAGAGAAAAGTGATTAGAGGCAAGTTTTCTCATCAAGTTTGCATGATAATTGTCTGCAGAAGTTAATAATTATTATTGCAAGGATTTAGTAATATTTTACTTAATACCAGCACTGTAATCCCATGAAGCATTCTTATTGTTGTATTCAAATGTTCTTTGTTCCTGTGTGAGTGAGCTGAAAACTTGTATTGTGTTGTCGTAGAAGGCAAGTGAAGTTTTACAGAACTGCCATGGTGCTGTCGCAAAACAAGTGTAGAGATGAAGGCGTATAAATGACTTGATGGTGCTGTCGGAAGGACCGAGCACACCTTTAAGCCTATGCGTCTTTTTGATTAAATAGGACATGGTTTGCATTATGAATTTGGTATCCCTGCTGTCCACAACGTCTGTTAGAGTGATACTTGAAGGCAAAGGCCCACTAGCCTCCTATTTGAAAAGTGCTTAATAGTGGTTAAGATTAACTGCTGAAGACGCGTGGTGTTGTGTGTGAGCGAGTAATGAATGGCGCGTTTTAACTTTTTTTTATGTCTGTGTTAAATACTGAACCTGAACAGGCGTAAATGCAAATAAGCTATGACTATCGGAGTTTGGTGGACGTAGTGACGTGGAGCAATAGATACTTAGAGACTTAATTTCCTGCATTTCATCACTAAGTATATATTATACCATTTAAAATATTCTGCTTACTGTTATGTAGATAATTACTTTTGGACAGCAGTGTGATTGCAGGAAGGATTAGTAAACCTAAGGATGGAGCGAAAAGTATGTCAATTTCCGATAGTATGCAAGTAGACATCTTTTACATGTGCATACTAATTGACTGGGCCTTTTGAGGCCAGCATCACACTTATGCATAATCATCTAACCTAGAAAATCTCACCTTGCAACATCAGCAGTAAGTATATTAGTTATATTGGTAGTAACAGGAGCAAGTAGTTGGAATTGCATATAAGAAATTGCCAAGTCGTGTTTTTAGGAAGCCTGAAAATAGCAATTATTATTATTGTATCGTTTAAATAATTGGGTGTAGACATATCAACGCTCCTAAACTCGGAGAATGAAATCTTGTGAAACTAATTTATTATTAACTACTTCAAAGTAAATATATAAAATACTTGATATATTTGTACTCAAAATAAGTTCTATAGGATAGATTAGCTTGTATCTGTATATGTAACTATATTATTAACTATCATCTGTTTTTAAGAACACCTTTAACTAACCGCAATAGTAATTAGTGTAATTAGCTTTTATAAACAATGCCGGTCATCTCGTTCGTAACTTGTACACATGTAAACACCGCTGGTCAACTCGTTCCACAAACAGCAGCTCATCTATTTCCACGATTTCTTTTAAAATTATTTCTCTATTTATATATTGAGGGTACTAGTATGACCATACTCATTACATAACTGAACAGAAATAATTTCTGACCGCCTCGACAGTAAATCGTGAAGCGTGGAGTGAATTGCATTAAGCGGAAATACGGCTACTGTTATAACTGCGATGCTCTCTAATTCGTAACAAAATTTTCTCATGTATTATTGTTCAAGCATGTCCTTATTTGAACATCAGCAAAATCATTTTCGTTTAAAACCGGCAAACTCTGATAATATTCTCATGAATTGGAACTGATAAGAAAGATGTCAAATCGCATGTCAAATGAGTAGGAAATGAAATGTATAGTGGAGCTAAATAATAGTCATACTGTATTAAGATAGACATACCTATACATAAATTGATGTAGGTATTTAATACTAGACACAAATGTTCTAACCATGATCAAGTACAGATACCATACCTCATGACTTCAATTTATTTAATTCTTTCGTGATTGGATATTAGAAATAGATTCTCAACGAAACAATGATTACAGAAAAACGTCCTGTCATCATCAACAAATTTCGTGGGGGTAATCTGATCTTGGTAAATCAACAACAAGTGATGAACTTATCGTTTGATACGATTATTTTAACAAAGATTAGAATGAACTATTTTCTGTTTACACTATTTGGTCGGCGGCAAGGAAATCGTTTGTAAAGCAGCGTATGATATTACTATAAGAATATCGTTAGCCTGTATTTGAAGTTATGTTATTTTAGAAGTGTATTGAACTTGTCGTTAGCAAATGCAAAATGTTTACTAAACAATAAACCCAAATACTGTAATTCTGACTTGGGGAAATTGCTGCCTTGGACGTTCTTGCAAGAACTTATATAGATCATTCATAAAAGAGGGCCTTGTAAAAAATAGTCTATAAAAGCGATAGATACATATGACGAACATCTCAATCAAAACTGTTCATCGATCCGTGAATTTTCCTCTATACACACATTTTTTTCCAGACATCGTATCAAACTTGAATGAATTTACAACGCATTTCAAGGCAACGCATTTTCAGATAACATTTTAACGTTAGTAGGTCCAGGTTCACGTGTTTTTCCAACAAGATACGTCATCCGTAAAATGTGCAGACATACATTGCAAACTAATCATAGATGACGACAAACGTATCATGTAATTTAATTCAGTTATCATTCTCGCCTACGTTGTATTGTTGTTAAGGTTACAACCATCATAAAGTAACACTAATTTTTTAAGCCCGGTTAATTTTGTTTTTTGCAACCAAACCAACCAACCACGAGGGTGGTCATCAATTTATTCAGCAGACATTGCCATAAATAACATTGTTATCGCCATTTGATACACTGTTAGGCTAAATATTCAGTTTGCTGTAAATACAGTCTAGTATGCTGTTGTTTATTATTATAATGAAATATTTAACCGTTTTTTGTTAAAATACTGGTTACGCAAAATAATTGCCAACTAGGTACTAGATACTTTAAAACAATAATGTTACTGAAATAATATTGTTATCAGATCACACAGAAGTTGGAGGAAGCTTCATGTGAAGATACCAGCATGCTAAACACCAACAAATAACATCCATTCCACAAAAACTGTTTTGGTCTGTATTTAAACCTAACTGTATTGATTAACTTATTCGTCCATTCACAAGATGCCAGGATATATTGTACATGTATTTTGTACTTTACAAACATAGTATTAAATCTAATTAGGTACCTAGGTATTATAGCTCACGATGCCCCAAATACTGCCGCACATACGGATACAGTCCTTAGTTACACAACGAAATGTAAATATTTTAAGCATAATTCATAGAAATTCTATAGAAACGATTAATTTTGTTTAAGAGATTATTGCAACAAAGACATATGCATATTAATTCGTAGTATGATTGAACCAGAGTAATTTCTTAAATAATTCATTGACATTAATTGCACTTGAGATCAAGTAAATAAAGGCCATTGGTAACCATTGTTTAAATCTTTTTGAGCTTGTTTTACACGGAAGGACATCAAGATTAAAGCTAATAGCTTATGTAACTAATAACATTCCGCTAAATTTCAATTGGTTAAATCTTAGTAACTAATATGTAACAGTTAATGGAAGATTTGCATTCAACTTTAAACAATTATTTACCTAAAAATAAATTATTAGCAATCACGCCCATGAAGTTAGTGCGCTATTACATGCTCAAGTAAATATCATTTAGCTTTGCACAGTACAGTCAACTTAACTGTCGGGGGGGGGGGGAATTGTGCTAGCAGAACTTATAGCAAATAAAATAAAGAAAGCATAGAAACCATTGCATGTTACGTCCTCATTAATGATTAAGTGTCTCAAAGTTTTGGCGATCTCATAAAATAACTGAGTAAAGTAATCTCGTGCAACATAAGCTACATACTTGGAAAGTATGCGCGGTCAGTTTGTGCACTTTGAACTATTAGAAATATAAAAACCAGTATATCTATGTAATTATATATTTTCATTCCACTTTCTTATTAATACGTGATGTTATCCAATGTATGTATGCTACTGTATGTGTACAATTGCGATCTTATCAATAACAAGTAAAAATTTCTTTTCCTGTATACTCAAGAGTACATCATTTATTGTATGCTCTTTATCTGCTGGGTGTATGTGTGAACAATGTACACAAATGTGGAAAACCTCGTCATCGGCAGATATCATTTGATGCGTATTGTCAAAAGAAACTATTTGTGTATCTACAGATACTTATACATACCTATGGGTTTGGGGGATTGGATCCCTACATTTCATTAAATCATATATGTACTTTAAGATCATAATGGCGAACAATCCAAGTTGACATATTGTCTGCTAAACTGTCGAGCCGAGGGAAGTCACAATTTGATAAAACAGCAATGTGAATGTATGGGAGTGCATAATTATCCCAACTGAAAAAGAAATATGTACTCGAGTGGTTGCGTAGCATGTGTTTACTCATAGTATACAAGTGCCAATGGCATCGCACTCTCAGAGAAAGTTCAATGAAACGTTACTTGGTTATGCACCATACTACCTCGTAGATATTACACACTATTTTGATAGACTTACGGCAAAAGTGGTTATAATGCTCATGCCATATACAAAGTTTTAATTCTGATTCAGTTTCTGCTTGTCCTTTCTGTTGTGAACTCCCCAGTCAAAGTGACTGCAGCGCGGCTCCTATAGTGCATTCATTCATTTTACGCTGTGTGCAGCAGTCAGGGACCAGATTAAGTAAGTTGTTTTATCTATTAAAATCATTACAGTACCAGTGCACGCTCCATTCTGGTCACTGATAACATTAAATCCTAATAGCAAGTAGCAGTTTTACCAAGTATTAATCCAGTGTTTTCGCAATAATATCAACTTTCTCACGCAGAAAGTATTGTTGTTGTATTCTAAACTGTCCTTATTTTATGTTGATAACCTACCTAGACGTTAAGCAATGTTTTAGTGTGAGGCAGGAGTTTATGCTATTTGAGTACAATTGTGGTGGAAAATTACGGTATTTTTGTTTTAGGGAACATTTTCAAGCAAGGTGTTAATTAGCGTGTTTCGACATTTACTCTGAAATGTGGTGAATGTGTAACTGGTCTTGAATATTAGCATTAAGAGCATAAAATTGGTTTGCCATGTAACGCTCAACATCTGAAAGATAATATGTTCAAGCCAAAATTTTGTATGAAATAATAGCGTTAATTAAAATACTTCTTGGCTTCTTCAGTTATACTTAACTACAGTCAATATATGTACAATACTGTCGTAATACTACCAATACAAACCACAGACTATCAACTGTAGCTTTAAGTCGTGCTACTGGCTGCACCGGAAGTATTATTATTCCTCAAAATTTTCCTCCTCCTGAATTTTCTAATTATCTTATTGTACAAATAGTAGCAAACAACGAAGGTATTTGATATACTGATACAAAGCAAACAAAGATGTAAATTAAACATTTCGAACTGTATTTACCGGTGTAGTCTTATCTGAATATTCAGAGAACACAACTGATAACGGAGATTATTTGCAATTGACAAGAGTTTAAAGAGTTATTTCCGGAAAAATTATTATTACTGCTCTCACATTAGAGATACATGAGGTCTTATAAATAATTCAGTGGAAGCAGGCTCATACTTCCATTCACATTTTAGTCCTGTGTTACGCGTATAGTCTTTGATACAAATGGAATAATAAGGGAACCTCCTGGGTTTGTCGTGCTTTGAAATAACATTAAGATTATCTCTTCGACTGTTGCTAGCGAAGTTAAAAATAATACCGTTAAATAGAAATTCAAAGAAGCTCTCATAGTAGCTCCACTGTGGAGAGTTGTAGAAATACCGACGTACCCACATGGTTATATCCGTATACTAGATCCCTTACGGTAGTTCTTGCATGCCAAATCGTGCAAGCAGTGCGGTGGGTCGGGGTTTTTTTCAAAGCTTTAGTATAACTATTTATTCTCACGTCAAGTTGTAGACAGACATTAAATAAAAGTTTAAAAGTCTTAGGTAGGTAGTTATTCCTGCAATTCCATCCCGCCAGAAGGGAAAATACCATCAAACCTTTATAATGTTAGAGATAAAAGTCTCTTGACAGACAGAACCGTACAGAATCGTCATCGTTGTCAATAGGAAGCTCCAGATAGGTTGAGGAGAGAGGGAGGAAGAGACCGAAATGATTTGGGAGTCGAGAGTTGTTAACCTAGTTTCCTTTTTCATAGCGTTTTATTATTCTTGAAGTCCACTCTCGCTGAGAGATCCTATATATTTGTCATGTCATAATATGCTTTTCAAGAGTTATTGGGTAGGTAGTCTGCATGTACTAGTGCCCCTTCAATTGTCAATGTGGACATCTAAATATAATGGTAAATCGGAATATGTATCAAGCCATACAGCTATAAGCATAGTTTGGAACAAGCTTTATGTAAATTCTATTTCGATCAACTCTCGTCCCCCCATGGAGAGCTTAATTGTTGGCCCGATTGGTATTTAGTGAGGAGACTTGGTTCTATTCTGGGCTTTGAGTAATATCAAATAGAGAAGAGTTGTCTGTCTAAACATATTTGCTCAACCTATATTCGATTATATTAGAAAGAAATTAATTTTAATGGGTTTTGTGCTTTCATGCAGAATTGACACATGGTTAGTTCCATTCAACTGAATTCCAATACAAATAACCAAAGTGTGAATGGCAAGAACTCCCTTTATATTTTCTAGTTTGTGGGTAGCTTCGCATGGATAATTAGGACTGAGTTCTATTTTCGAATCCACTTTAACTTTATACATAGCATAACACAGAGATTTATATCTGTATTTACATGTTTCGTGTCTGTAGACGCCCATATGTTTACTTCTTGTCAACAATCTCTGTAGTAGCATCCCATATGTACACATACATAAAGTGAGGTAGTAAAAATATTAAAATGATATCGAGAGTTTTTGAATTATATCTACAAATTCTTAGCTAAATATTTCCTCAAGTTGTAGATATCGTCACCGTATGCATCAAAGAGCTTATGTTTGATATCGGACAATTTTCCTTTCAAAATGTTTGAACAAATTAAAAGTAACTGACCATTCATCACCGTCCATTCAACGTTGGCTTTGTTCATGTTGTTGCTCCGGTTATCACCAAATGGAATACATACGTATAGTAGGTTGCAATGCATATCTTTGTGAAATGAGATCTCACCATAATCAAAATTCAGGCAGCTTTCCTTCCATTCTCATTCATTGCACTTATGAATGCACTATTTACAGGTTTATTTGCTTGATTTCAAGAATCCTGCTGTTAAGCTGGTGGTAATGAATTCGTAAAAGACTTTTTGTAAAGAACTTACAGTAGTTTCAATGGTATAATATGCATCTAGCAATACCTTGAACTAGAACTAGCCTTTACTCATTTTCCAAATGGTTCCCAGACATTGCAGCAATGATGTTATAATGATAAATCATTTGTAGTACACAAATCAGGATTGCCAACTTTGATTAAGCTGTTGTAAATATTCTTTGTTAAAATTGAAAATTAGATAAGTAAAAAAATGACATTGAGAAATATCAAGGCGCTTCTAGAATTTTTTGTAAGTTGCATGTCGTAATGAATAAGTTAAGCCAAGAAGTTCCAGTTGTCTTTGGCAATAATAAATAACAGCGGTTATGTTATGTAGCATCTTTTTTCAACTACATAAATAGCAATTCAAGTAGGTGCACGTTATGCATGCAATTGGTTTCAGTTTACGTGTTTGTTGTTGTAACTTTCAATTATTTATGAATATAAAAATTTTCAGTTCATTTAATAATTACTGCCAACCCGTTGTCTAGAAACTGCAAAAGAAAGGATGTTTTTAAGAATGCGTACACTTAATAATAAAAATGTTAATGAATAAATATGTCTTATGGAATACTATAAAGCACAAAGTGGGACTGAACACTTTAATGAAGGCTTACTTTATCTATACGTTGGTAAGGTAAATTCAGCTTGGGAATAGTAAAGAATGTAACACCAAATGTAAGAAAATCCTAACGGTACTCTCCACCATCTTCATAAACTCTTACCTGCCTTCCTTCCTGTAAATATAACTATATGGATACCTTGAAACTAGATAGAGGTATAACATTGTACGTGCATAAATACATTGTTGTGCATACAGGATGCAGACAAGTCATTTCATCGTTGTGCGTGTGCATACAAGTAACTAGTTTACTGAAAAGTATCATGGAGCTCAAAGGCTTATTATATAGCTTAACAGCAGCAGCAGTGTGCTCAACATTAACAACTCAAGGGTTGGTTCATATGTTCTCAAAACGAGGCTTGCTTGATGTTCAGACGATATAAACTATTGATGCTGATGCATGCATGAGGCATTTATTATTACTTATAAAAACAACACAATCTGTGTGTACTTATGTATGTATCTGGAAGTTCACACAATAAATGAAGATGACGTATAAATAAGTTCTATCTGTACATAAGATAAACCAGAAAATATTGGGCTTTGTTTACATTTGAAGTGATATTGATTAATAAACTAAGTCCGTAATAACAACAACAACAACATTGTTTTTCACAGTGACAGCTCTAACAAGGACATCAATGTCACTTTATTAATACTCACAGGAGCATTTTACCAAGGGAAATTTCCCGACTTTGATTATTATCAAACATTTTCATTTCTTTATTACCTCTTTTTGAAGAAGTTGCATTCCATTGTAAAACAGGACCAGGAAAATAATAAATATTTAAAATCTAAACAAAAAATCCTACCACAAACGTGCCCTCTGCAGTTAATAGGCGTAGGTTTACTCGCCAATTAGTCTGTCAGCAGAGTCGTGGTTGACGTATCCTGCAATATAAATTTTTGAATTGAACAGACACCAACAACGTCTAACACAAAAATACTTGTAAGTACATGTTTAAGGACAAATAATTGTATCGACGCACAGAATATTAAATAGTTTGCGGAATACAACTTTTGTGGTTTGTAAGGACACATGCTCAAAATTAACAGGTACTATATACCTACCTATTTACAAAACACTTTTAAGCTATGCTGCAGCAGTGCAGCAAAAGGAAAAGGATATAGGACGCAAGGTGCCACACAACAGATGCAATGCATTGAATTTAACTATATACCCAGAATAATTTCTTGGGTTAAATAATATATTGTCATTGATATAAAAGCTTGTTGTAGCTAAAAATGTAGGTATCCACATGTAGGTTATATCCAAAAGAAATAGGATGAAAGCTTAAGAAGATTAGGTTGAAATTAATGAAAGGTGAAATGAAAAGAAAGTAGGATGTTACTACTAAAAACGAAACACTTTTAGACATCATATTCATTCTCTAGATTTCATTGCGAGTCTAAATAAACAATATGAAATTATATCTAGTAATGTCAGAAGTAATATTAAAATCTTGAAAGGATGAATTGCATGTGTAAAGTTTGTGTTGTGAAGTCGTAAAAGGAAACGAGTTTTTTACTCACGCTTACTGCGGAGTCAACTGAAAAAAATAGTAATTTCGCATGAAAATGCACTTCTCTATTCGCTTCAGAGTTCTTCTGTGTTGCTTTTCCGACAACTTGAGAACAAAACGTAGACACAAAGTATAGTCTTTTCACGAGGGAATGGTACTTTTCGTGGAGTTTTGCATTAAACGAAGTGTTGGTCTGTCGTGATCAAGAAGCTTGGCTTTACTCTAGTTTAATCTTGTTCAACCTGCCTTTAAATTGAGGACAGTAGCTTCCAAATTGGAATCATTATGTCATATCACGAATATCAACGAGACATGCACGCGTAAATGATAACAATCTTGCAAAAGTTTACTCCTGCTTAACAGTTCAATTCGCCAATAAATATTAAAAATTCAGTAACTGCAGGGTTATGTATGTCACTTATTTAATGGGTACGAGGAGAAAATTATTTTATAGCAACATGACAACACTGAATTGCTTAACTCAGCATAAATGAAAAATTGGTTGTGTAGCTACTGCTTGAGTGGGTATTGAGTAGTTAGATATATTTTAATTATATATGTATATAATATACAACAATTAGAGTAATTGAGAATGATCTTTTTGCAGGCATTCGAAGACTGAAAATTTCACCTAAGGAATGTGTGTCCAGTAAATTTGAAAACACAACTGGTATATGTATGTTCAATTTGGAGTGTCAAGAACGACAAGGAAAAGTAATTGGAGCTTGTGTTGATCGTTTCCTCTTCGGAGCGTGCTGTTATATTCCTAATTTTAAACCAGAAAGCGAATCTAATCAAAATGATCCGCCAACGACAACAATCCCACCAGGGATTCCTACAACTATCCAGTCTACGACTTCAACCTCAGTCTCAACGACCGAATCAACAACTACCCTCGAAACTTCAACCAGAGCAAGACGGCCTGAGGTCTTGGTCCAGTTACCAGTCGACACGAGAGTCGTCGGCGTTACCAGTTCATCAATCATCATCGGAAACCCAACAACAGGATTCCCTTCCGAAGCTCCTGTTCATTCAGCACGTTTTCCAATTCGCCCTTCAGTTGGTACAAATTTTCCTCCAACTGAGTCTGATTCTTTCGACGGAATCACAGAGGAAGATGCAAGCACTCAAGCGGTGGTGTCACTACACCTTTCTCACGATCCTTTTCCAGTTGGGGAGCCTTCAACTGTACCTTCTACCCGTGTCATTGGCACTGTTCTTCCTGTCACTTTGGAAACTCTCTCCGGTGTCTCTCCTCCTCTTAGTTACAGCTCTTCTGGAGATCATCACAATATGCATCATCCGCATGGCCAATCTATTGTCTCTTTGGAATCTACGGCATTGAACACCAAAAATAATTATTATTCAACCAATAAAGACGATACCTTTAGTAGTAGTAGTGTGGGTAGCCCTAGTAGTATAGAAATTGTAGGTACGGAAGAACCTCCCAGACTGTCAACGTTCATGTACGTGGACAGCAACGGCAACAAAGACAGTAATATGAATAAGTATAACTATAGTGATGTGAGCATCAACAGTAACTCAGAATCAGGAAGTATAGATACAGATTTCATTGGTGAAAGGACTACGACGGGAATGCCGACCTCCCTGTTTAGTGAAAATTTAAATAATGGTGTTGGTAATACTGAAAACGTGTGGTCAGTCATGCTGCAGTTAGCGTCACAAATTAAAGACACGACCACTCCAGAAAGTGACATCAAATTTGATTCAGATGAGCTCTATGTAAGTTTAAGTGGTCAGAAAAAAAAACCAAGCAACAATGATAAATCCATAGCTACTAGTAGCAGCAGTAGTTCCTCACAACAGTCTCACGACTCGACGAGCGACAGTAATGAAAGTAAATTCGAAGAAGCCAGTCTTAGCGATATCTGGAAAATTACAACTACATCTAGCGTGACTGGCGGTGGAAACGTTCATGATGTCAGTGAAGAGGACGACAGTCGAGACGAGCAGACAACGTTTGCTAACGTTTACTTAAATCGTAATACGGAACCATCGTCAACATTCGGTTCAACCTCTCGACCATGGGCCTCATCTACATACCAAGTCCATACATTCAAGTATCCTGAAGAAGCTACTACTACTATTGCACCTATGAGTAGATCAACTGAAAGTAGCATACCAACTAGCAGCCCTCCTGGACTGACCACTTGGTTTGGAATAATTCCTCCGAAATTTAGAATACCTACCACTATTCAACCTTTCTTTGCAACATTTTATCCTAATTTAATTACTGCAAAAAGAACAACACCTTCTCCAACTACAAACAAAGTAACCGAGGCTGATACTACTCCCAAGATCATTACAACATCAAGTACTACCACACCTCGAGTAACCACGGAATCGACAACGGAGCGTACAACGCCAACCACGACCAGCACAACTACCACGACGACAACTCCTTCAACAACAACGTCAACTACCTTGAGACCTCGACCCACAACTGAAAAGAAAGTGTATACACGATCTTCTACAACAACAGAGAAGCCTCTTTACACATTGCCACCAAGGAAAAAGCCTGTTCCAGGTTCAATTTCAGACTTGGCACCACCACCTCCAACGAAGAAAGTTACGGTAGCTCCTCTAACTAGCATTATTATGGCATCCAGACCATCTGGATCCAACAAAAAACCAGACAGGATCGGAGCAAAACCAGTAAAGGAAAAAGAACCCATGGACAGTAGCTTTCTGCACGATGATTTAGAGGCCAATTTAGACGACTTTGTTAATCAGGTAAGATTATTGCTTATTTTAGGACATTTTTGACAATACATATTAATTGAGAACATACTTGTTCAAAACCACGGGAAAATAAAACAAGTTAACCTATAATATTTTGTCTACTTCCAGGTAGTACAAGGATTGGCAGGAAGTTTGGATAGCTTAGATTTGGATGATGTCATACTGAGTGGTTCATCACCTCGTCCTGCAAGTCAGCCACCCACTCTGCATCCACTCAGTGTCCTCTCAGATCCATTGTTTCCTCCATTCCCCGTCGTAGGAAAAGTTCCTCTAACTAAACCAAGTAAAACTGGGGGCAAGCCTGGTCTGTCTAAACCACCCAATAATAGTGTAAAAACTCAAACACAACAGAAGAAACCGACGCCTGCTCCAACGACTACCACAACTAGTAAACCTTTGGACTATCGGAAAGGTTTGTTTTGATAATTAATAGTTCCATGAGAATGATGATTTATTGATCCAGACCATCTGAATTACTAGACAAAACCACATCTAAGAAATGGACAGAATTGTAATTAGTTATTTGTTGTTGAAAAATAGATTGCGGAGTACGGATGATGGGAAAACAAGGTCGTATTGTAGGAGGAACGCCAGCTAAATTTGGGCGATGGCCCTGGCAAGCTTTGGTCCGTGAAGCTACATGGCTTGGATTGTTCTCAAAAAACAAGTGTGGAGGTGTCCTTATTGCTCCAAAATACGTGTTGACAGCTGCGCATTGTCAGCCGGGATTCCTAGCGACGCTAACGGTTGTTTTGGGCGATTTCGATATTTCTTCTGAGACTGAAGGGAGTGGATCGAAGGCTATCACCAAAAATGTAAAGAGAGTAATTGTTCACCGGGACTACAATGCACAGACATTCGAAAATGATATTGCGATTTTGGAATTGGAGTCACCAATTGAGTATCAACAGCACGTAGTTCCAATTTGTTTACCAAACGAGTCGGAAGATTTCTTCGGAAGACAAGCTTTTGTTACTGGCTGGGGACGATTACGTTACGGTGAGTATCGTACGGATTTCTCATTAACAAGATATTTACTTATATTGTATATTAGCTACTCATTTCTGCAAGGTTTTTCTGGAAAATTGTAATAACAACAAAATTTTATCAACAGGAGGTGGAGTTCCACAGCTTCTCCATGAAGTGGACGTGCCAATTATAAATAATACTGAATGTCAGCAAATGTTCTTGAAATCAAATCACGTCAAGGCCATACGCGATAGCTTCATATGCGCGGGTTATGCGCAAGGTCTAAAGGATTCGTGTGAGGTACTTAGATTTCATTAATTCATGTCTAAGTTCATCCGATTTTCATCAACTGTGCACTCAAATATCTTCTGAAATAGCTAAGAATACGTCAAAACATGTTCCCAATGTACTAATACTACCTTATTCTTTGTTTTAGGGTGACAGTGGGGGGCCGCTAGCACTGCAGCGTTCTAATGGGCAATGGGTTCTTGCTGGAACAGTATCTCATGGAATAAAATGCGCTTACCCTAACCTTCCGGGAGTGTATATGAGAATGACATTTTATAAACCGTGGATAAAACGTGTCACTGGAGTTAACTAGTTCTTAGCTATATAGTCTTTATAAAAACAACCGACTGCATATTGTTAGTTAACTTTATTTGTATGTTTTGCTGTGATTTTGTGATACAACCGTTAAGTTTCCATTATCATATAGTTGCGATCATGCTTTTTTTATTTCTCTATATTATAGCTGTCACAACAAACTTAGCACCAACACAATTTTGTAATATTTTCCACTCTACAAATAATGCTGCTAAATACATACTAGGTACATATATAAGTTGAAGGAGTATATGAGAGGATTCATGTGATTTTGTACATATAATAAGTTGTTGCCAAAAACAGCAGAATAAAATAACTTTAATAGTCAACGTCATCCCAGGAAAGTTTCTTTTCGATCTAAAATGGGTGGCAAAAATTGGCTTTACCCAATGTCGAATAGATTTCCACCCGGGTTTAAACTCGGAAGGATGAATATATTGACTCTCTTGAAAGACTTTTATCATAAACGCTATTCCTCGCAGAGATAATGATGCTATCCGGAGCGGAGTTAGTGTTAGTGATTATTCATATTCTGTTGGTTTTTTGGAGAAAAATAAAAATAGCAATGTATTTTTATGTTTTGTTCATCCTTCAAGCTTAGAACTTATATGTTTTCTAATGAATATTTTTTAATTTCATTGTCGATTGTATACGTGACTATAATGAAGACAAGAACACAGCTACAAGTAACTCCATTTATGCAGGTATGCTTCCTATGAAATTAAAGCTATACCGGACATAAACAATAAAATCTAATTAATTTAAAAGTAACTTTAACGCTTTGTAATAAAATTGTTTTTTATGTAGTCGTACATTCCGTACGCTGTTAAATGTAGTTAAAGAGTAAAGATCATGTGAAAATAGTTCATATGTGAGGTAGTTTAGAAGTAGCCTTGTATATATCTTTTGTTATACCCATCGAATTTGTATGATTTAGCACCGTCGCCCGTCGTTGCTACATTCGACAGTTATTTTTATATTACAAATTTAAGATAATTAAGTTAAATTACCGTAAATGTAAGCAGTGTACATACTACATTAAGGACTAAACAGTTTAACCCGAGGTTGAAATATTTACTTTGTTCATGTTATGAAATGAATTTTACTGTTCTTCGGCATTGATGTTATCCTTGCCGACTGTATGCATTATGTTGTTTATTCCTCAGAGTATTTAACGAATAAATGCGAATTTTTGAACTCTATATTCTGTTGAACAAATAGTTTATTTGCGTATGCATTGATTAATATTAACACACCTAAAACTTTTTCAGTATGCAGCAACTTTATTACTTCATATTCATATGCTGTGTAGAACACATCAATGTAAAAAATAATAACTGGTCTCCTAGCAAAAACTAGCACCCTACAATGGAATCTATTAGAAGCAGGTTTATTTAAACTGTGAAGAAAAGGTTTGTGTATAGCCATGACTCATGACAAAAAGTCCAAGGTGAGCTTTCGATTGGATGCATGGACTCTATTTTAATAACACTGTCTCAACCTCATGCATAACCGAGATAATTTTCGCTTGTTTCAGGAGTCATTACTATTATTACATATATGTAGATTCATTAACTTTTCAACCACCACAAAGGTTTCGTCTTGCTCTTTAGCGCGCTTCAATAATGAATATACGACAACGCGACTATCTGTACATGGAAACTTGGATGATCCGTATATATTTACAGATACTATATAGGTAAGCCTTTTCGCAATTTACAGATTGAATCTTTTGGGACTAAAGTCATTGAGAATAATCTTCGGCATCCATGTGCAAACATGGTTCACATCAACATTTTACGATTCCGCTTACTCATATATGTAGCTATTACTGGGATAGCTGCGGGATAGTCGACTCGTCCATTGCGTCAATGTTAATATTGAGACAGAGAGTAAAAAAGTTTCTGCATTGACTTACAATAAAGCAACTATGGACATGTACATATGTAAAGAAAGAATCAAGTTTATTACAAAGAAGGGTTGAAACTTGCTAAAACTTTTTCTACCAATATTGGTACTATTTAAAATCAAGGTGAGTAATCTGGCCTTTACACTGATGGTTAATCCACAGCATCTTCAGCGGCATGTGTGTATGTATCCTTGAGCATTGTAAAGCATGATTAACATCCCTATTTACCTCTTTCCTAGTATACATTAATAATTGTGGGATCATCACCAACGAAACTTGGCTTCCTTTTAGTATCCACTTCAACGTTGGTCAGTCACAATCTTAAAATTCTGTTGGGACAGAATAAAAAGATTAAATTAAATCGGTGTACCGCAAAAAAAATGAAGTATAATTTTTTATTACCCCTTCTTCTCGTTTTCATCGCATTCTATTTTGTGAGTTCCACCCGAGTCACTGTATCAGTAATACGTAGAGGAAAGGCCTTGAGGAAATCGTAAGTTGAATATACTGTTGTATTGTAAACTTTTAAAGGTTTTATTTAGAAACCAAGGAATTTCATTTTTCTGCGCATATTTCGTTATATCGAAAATAAAACGCAGTAATGCATGTAAGTATTATACAAGAGACAAAGTGTATGGTTGTGGGTTTCCAATAACTCTTTGGGAGAAAAGTAAACAACGGATTTTAAGTAAACATTTCCGTTTTTAGTAGCGGTTTTATGTAATGACACTATAACCAAGCATTTTCGGATAACAAGTTGTGACATCCAAATTTTCAAAAATAGCCCTGACATTTTATATAGCATGTACATGAAGTCAACGTATTGCTACGTTACTTAAGGAAAAAATAATTAAACGTTTAATGCGTTCATTTCCTTGCTATTGTCAAACAGATCGGCTCTTTGTCCTAAGGAAGGTCCCGGATGGGCCTATCACAACCAAACCAAAAAATGCTATCGAACAAATGAACAGGGGCCATGTGATACATTGATGAAGTTTAGTCAGAACGTGACTTCGCCTGATTACGGATTCTGTGAATGCAACTACTATAAACAATGTGGTCGACCAGTTGTTTATTGGCAAGCAACTGGGAAATGCTACTTTGTGAACGATCAGGTAAATACATACACATATTCAAAAGTTAGGTAGTCGCCTTGTTAGTAGTTTTCGTCTTCATGTTCTGCTTTCTTAGTTCATACACCGAAATAAATAACCGCATACTGGGTCACGATTAATACTCTTGGGGGTAATGTACTATTTTCAGAATCTTTGGTATTTAAGTGAATGAGTGTAGTAAGCTCTGAACAGATAGTAAGTTTGACATACCATATATATGTATCCGTGTCTGCGATTTTGATGCGTATGTATATTTACATGATTTTGTGGCTGATAGAATCTATATATAGTAGTTAAGTATATATTGAGGTTCAAATGTGGTAGACAATCATGCAAATTTAAGTGTCTATCGATATACGAAGCAAATTGAAAACGACTCCTGATAACATATTCCTCACACACCAAGGCTTACACACAAACATTTCACACTATTTTCAGGGTCCATGTGCCGCAAGTGAATGGTTGACGCTGCAAGCAGATAAAACTCCCGTGTGTACACCTAACAACTGCCAAGTTGAGCAAGCTCAAAAACCATCGAATGGATCAGCATTTTGGGTGGCAGAGAATGGAACATGTTACCAAACGACGTCACAGGGATATTGCGAGGATGGCGCTCACCTGTTCTTTAAATGGGAAGACTCCAAAGCAACGTGCAATTACAAATTGGTTTGTGGTACAATCAACGCTGTTGAGTTGGCTAAATTTATCAAACAGTGGCAATTGCTTCAGCAGGGCAATCAGACCTCCAAAGGTCAAACCTTATATATAGCTCAGTTGGGTCATTCAGCTGTGAAAACGAATTCATCTTCAGGGTAGTTAATTATGCCGCTAATTATTATTTAAGCAAAAGCTCGTTTGTATTCAATAAATATTTTACATATATAGTAGTTACTTCTTTGCATCAATTTCTATATCATTTCCAGTTTAAAATTGATCGTATTTTTATAACAATTTCAACCATTATTCGCTTCAAATGAGCCTAAAGTCACTAATATCTGTAATGTAATCAAATAAAAAGGAGGAATAACGCAATGTGTTTTGAATTAAAAGTTACAAAAAACTACGAGGGAAAGAAACAAATGAACTTCTACAAGATGTTCTCTTTTGTAATTATAAACTTACTGTCTGCAACCTCCTACAAGTCTACTGTGCGGGGCATTCACCAGTGGAGATTCAGGGTATGGCGATACATGTATATTTACAGAAGTAAAAAATTATCCGAAAGAGATGAGACCCGACCAGACTAAAATAATACTTTCATCTTGGGGGTAAAAAAACGGATAAGCAATGAGAAATTGCAAACGTACAGAACACATTTGTACAATTGGAATGAAATTAAAACAAGAAAAGGAAAACAAACAAGCTTGTCAGTATTTTTACCCACAACAACCCTTCCTGATGATGAAGTGTGGATTGAGCATACTTTGTGAGAGTTTACACTTGCCAGTTTATCCTCGCAGAATATATAAGTATATTGTGAATATAGCCTAATACTAAATTTGAAATGTAGTCTAATGCTTATAACATCTACTAAATGGTAAAATGGCACATATAGTTTTTTAATTGAGGGGCTAACTCAATGTTTTACTCATCACTCACCATGCTGAGAAGTGTGAATCATTTTAGCGACGCTGTAACTTCTTGTAATTACTACAGATATTTGCATTTTACAATTAGAAAATTACAGAAGTAGTTACGTGAAAAGTATTTATATGCTGTTTATTCCGGGATAATAATACGCTTTTGAAAAAGGGTCGTTCCACGACTGCCGGAACCAAATTATCATTACATGCAACATTGTATAATCACTGCAATTTATGCTTGGTGTACATTTTGAAATTATACATTCACTCCGTTACATCCAACATTTTGCGTAGGTAAATGAAACGAACCGACGAGGAAAACTAGCAAACTATCAAGAACATTAAAGGAGAATTTTCTCTGCAAGTTTCATATGAGTTTATCCACCTGCATTACCCAAGTTTCCCTATACCTATACATATCATGTCAAGAATAATACGTTCTAAGTTAAGAATAAATAATCATAATATTCAGCATATCATCGTGCGGATACATATTTGCAATCATTGGCAGAGTCCCTGTAGTGATGCTGAAAACGTTCATTGGAAAAATGGGTCCTTTACCAGCAGCTCAGGTTGTCTTCATCGTTTGATCTTTAAAGACTTTCTCGTCAAGCTTCCAGAGTCCTTTCCGGACTGAAGTTGATTGCAGGGGTACGAAACATTTAGCAGCACAAGTTGAAAATAGTTGACACTTTGACACCTTTCATGCTTCAATGCTTGAGCAGTGAGTTTGTTTATCCAACGCAATCTTATTTTTGAAACAACACTCTCTTTCATAAATGTATGTGCTATACCATTCCAAAAATTGTTTAGCCTAATTTCCAAGTACTCATCAAGACAACATAGAAAAACATTACAGGAATTAGAGATAGCATCTGCATTTCCAGACTTTAAACACAAATCTGCGTTCTATATGATACCTTTGACAATATTGATTTGCAAAAACTCTCAGGCTTGCTCATTAATTTTGTATGTACATATTTCTCAATAAAATTTTATTTTGACGCAATCCGTTTGAAACATGACTGTACATTTTATTGGTATTTCAGGCAAGAAAGACCTTTGTAGAGTTATAGCGAATTAAAATTTACTGCTGTAATCCTACATATATATGTAAACCTACATATAGATAATATTGTAATAAGTTAAAATAAAACCAGATCACATTCGATTTGCTGCCAATAAAATCTTTGTTTACATTGTAAGGAGCAAGGACTTATTAGGTAAGCTAAATGTTTTTGAACCTATATATTAATTGCAAGCGCAGCCTTTCAGCTGTTGTTGACCTTTCACGGTTCCAGTTGAATTTGGACCTGAACAAAGGCTTAAATAATTATTTATAACCTCTAGTGCTTCTTATATGAATGTATATGGTTTATATTTGACTAATATTGCATTGACTCACTCACAACATACATAAAAGAGAATTCATATTGAACTGCAAATACCTTTTTTACAATGTAGTCATCTCTGCTTCCATGTCAAAATTGAGCCCTCATCGGAATTTGAAAAATAAGTCCAGGTAAGTATTTTGCCAATGGGATTAGTTAAATGGGCCGGATATTCGATATTTAAAAATTTCAAACGTTTAAAAATAAAATGTTTGCAACACACAATATTTTGTATTATTAAAAATTCATACGGGACAATTCAGTACAAAATGTTTATGGTTTAGACCATCGCAAATTTTACGTAAAACCTAAAAATATTAACTGAGTGAGTCCAAAGTAGTTGCCTTCTTTCTTATAAAATCCCTCCCAAAAAACTCTTGCACTCTGTTTATATATACTAAAGGAGCAAGGACTTATGTTAAACCTCTTTGACCTTACATCTGCATGAACGCGACCCTCTCCGCAGTTGTTGACCTTTCACGGATTAAGTTGAAAGTGGATCCAAAGAAAGGTTGTTATACGGTCGTGAGTCATAACGTTTAGCATAATTTTTAGCATGCATTTTGTAACTTAACAATTTAGCAAATTAAACAAGTTCAGTGAAAATGAAGAAACAAAAAATGAGACTACTGGTTCGAGCGTATGGAACCGATATTTACAGCTGTGAATAACGCATTACGCCTGACTATATGATTTCAAGTCTCTCATCGTCTACTGATATTTCTCTAGCCACTCCAAACAAGAATAAATGTGAGATAATGAAACGTATTTCCGCATTGTTCCAGATAATGGAAAGACAGAGGGAGTAGGCATGTTCGCGTTAAATAGGAAAGAAAAAGAGTAGAAATTCAAAGAATAAAGTTTACCCAATAGAAAGTTTGGATTTTAAAGTAAAACTAACCTAATGATCCATGCAGATATATGATTATGTTTAGTTGAATGCGTGATGATACAGCATGTTGTAGGTTGAAAAAGGGTTTACACAATATGCAAAGTAAAGGAATCTGTTCCGTGCATTAGTTCTATTGAATTTAACATTACAGTTGTTAGCACACAGTCTTCAGTTGTACAATACTACATACATACAGGGCTTCCCGACTGTGATTGTGTCTATAAATTTTGCACATCATATAATCGTGTTTACAAAGACCAGCAGCAGTTTTCTGGTAGCTTGCTTCTATGAGTACATAGATGAGATAAGAACACAAGACCCAGAAACTAGTCCAGAAGGAGCAGATACACAAAAGAGAAGGCTGGGGTAGGGCGGGTTGCCAAGAAAATCCCAGTTGCCAGTCAAACCGTATACGAATGCAAGCCAAAATTCTCATTTTTGCAAGAGGAAAAGCTGTCGAAAAAGCCATCCACATTCGTTGCTATACTTGCGGGGTTCGTGGATGGTGCTACTTGTGTGAAGATATCGTAAAAGTGGCCTGTATCCGTTCATAGGAATTCTTTTCCTGTAGCATTTGCAAAGTTTGCTTAATCTTAAACAACTTGTGGGGAAAGACAGGAGCCGCGGAAAAAAGAAGAAGAATTATTCATTGAAAAGTTATTGTAATCATTAATTATTACGTTGGACGTTTTGGTTCCGAATCAATTCTTATTACAGTATCGTTAAATTTATGAAATAATCGACAGGGCAACGTAAAACGTTTCCCGGAAAGTGAAAGCATATTTATAAGCGGCTGGAGAGTCTCCATAAACCCCAACAGCAGTAATTTTTAATTCCTGCCAGATCCGGTGTCATCAGCTATAAAGTCGCACGCATTAAATTTGTGTTTCTGATTTGTTTGTCAGTTGACAGGAGTTTCTCGTCATTCCTGACATATTCTTTAATCTCTATTACATTACATTTTTTTCTTGTGCTTGCGTGGGACGGAACTTATTGCCTAATTTCTTGAAAGAACTTGTCATTCACGCATTCTTATACTACTTTCTCAGTGTAATAAAAATATAAAAAGTAAACCAAAACAAAGAACAATCGCAATCTTATCGCATTTAAAGTTTGGCTGTTCAATACGGACGAGAGTGGCATTGTTTTTGTACATTCACCATACGGGATATTGGTTTTGCACAAACGGAAATTTTCTACAAACCACATTTCCTCAGATTTACTACTGATCCCTAAGAAAAGCAAGCTGCACTGCAAATAAAAAGAAAGCAGTTCCCAGCTCGCCCTAAATCTGAATTTTGCTCTTCCAAGTCTCGTAAGTAAAAGCTTCAAAATTACTCGAACAATGGACGTCGATGAGGAGGAGCAGGTGATTGAAGATCCTGAGGAGCAGAAGAGAGCAGTAGCTGAAATCGAAGCTGTGGGTGAAAAGGTGGATGAAGATGTTGATGAAGATGAAGATCAAAACGACGACGGTGAACTTCGTCGGACAGTTACACGAAAAACGGTGTATAAAATCGATGAGGTAAGTCCTAGCCTTCACATGAAATTTAAAAAACTAGAAACTCCTATAGTCAGAACTAAGTTCGCCCTTAATCATACTTATGAATCATTAAAAACCGTGGTTAGGTCGGCGGCCAGAAGGTGTACAGTATGTACGGTCACTGTCGCGTGGTAGTAACTTTGACTTATTTGGCCATAGGAAAGGGTGTAGCGGGCGGTTAGGCAGCCAGCCATTTTCACAGAAAAGTGTATGGATGGTTTGTTCCTTCGTCGACACTATATAGTAGTAGGTGGATATAGTTGTTCACGTTTCCGATTTACATGTAAATGGCTATCAACGTCAACGAAGAATTCAGCCTTGAAGACCATTTTTATACTTATACATTATGATTCACTCGACGGAAGTGCCATGATCATTTCAACCCCGTACATTTAAATATGTGTGAATGACAGACAAATGATTTATAGGTTAAAAAATTAGAAGAGAATAACCAAAAATAATTTCCTAACCCAAAACCACATAGATCATCCTTGATTTCATTTTCATTTACTCAGCTTTAGGCTCATCTTCAATTTCTATCATCGCTTACTTATATTTGTATGTGTACAGATGTGTATACAAGGTAAGGTACCAAGTTAAAGTCATTCTACACACAGTACAAATAGTACACAAATGCTAAAACCGTTTCAATCTTCATCGGGTAGTAGTGTGTGTAACTGAGTGAAGCGGGCGCCAACCAAGAATTTATCCGAAGGACACTGAATTTCCTTCAAACTGAACTCCAAGCATTTTGAGGTTGTCGTATGAAAGTAATTTTATCTCCCGTGTTCTTACAGCATCAGTCACCTCTCACACTCATGTCTTTTCATACATTCCCGTGAACTCTTGTATGGACCTCGCAAAATACCTATGCACTCAAATTATTTAACAAAATCTTAATGAAACTGAGTCAGTATGTGAGAAATTTTTATTATTTCCTGAGAACTGACTACTGCCCTGTGTTCAGGAGTTCGCATGTACTCGACTTTATAAGTTTAGTATGCTGATTACTGAATATTATTATGCCGGAATTCAGGTTGCATCGAATAAGATCACCGGCAAAAAGGAAGAGAAGGAATCGTTGTGAGAGTACGAGAATTAGTTTATAAACGCTCTACTCATCGTGTTTCTCAAGGTTGTCGCTAGATCGCTTTCGTCTGTAAACTTTCAAAATCATGGTCGGAACTTGGAACGTCAGCATTAAAAGAAATTCCTCGGTTGAAAAAACCTGAATGGAAAAAGTAATGATGCCAAAATAATTAATAATACACGTCTAAATTGCGATATACAATCCGAATTGCATAGTAGCACCAAATATTTCAGAACTCTTAGTGATGACAAGTTTACAAAAGTAAATCCAAGGAGGGGTTTGTGTCTGATAGGTTTTAATTCTGATTAGAGAATAATTTATACTCATAATGTCATTAATGACACTACCTCCTGTCGTACAGACCCTAAATACCGAGAATATTAGCGCACTCCATCGATTGAGAATGGGAAGTGATGCAAGGAAAAAATGACAATTTAGTACATATCCATGGAATTTAAACTGATGGGAGTTGAGATGTATAATCATATCTAGGAGCAAGACAAGAGGTGACAATGATATAACATTAAAGCAAACTTCGTTGTAGAAATGGCGACCTCCGTACCATATTAAATACTTCCCAGTAGGCCATTTGGATCAACACGAGTTTATTAAATACAATGTAAAAGGGGGTGTTAGAAACTGTCATGTGCTCTTTTTTATTTTGTTTTCGAATTTTACTTTCGGCATTGTGGATTATAGGTGCTTAAACTCCCTGTGGTAGGTTGTTCATGGTTAGACGCTGCTCGAAAATCCTTGATTTCATTTCAACTGTGCCAGTGAAACAATTTCAGTCATATTTAATCATCAGCTTGAGGGGGCCCAACGATGCAGTCTGCACGCGATCGCACTAATCTTGTAGTCTGAAAAGTATTAAGTATACATAATAAGAGCTTGTAATAGTAATAATAGTATAAATGCTTATTCGTCTTTGGCAAAAGATCGATACTACAGACATTCCATGGAATGTGAAATTGAGCTATTGAATGACTTACTCAATATTTTTACTGTCTGGTTGGATTTTACTACGTTCCTGTTAACAATGCTATGTCACAGCAATGAAGACCTTGTTCAATTAATCCATATGATTTTAAGGTACTATTTTCTATTTTGAGAGTGTAACTGTGTAGGTAAATCCTCCAGAAGCTAAAACAGTAGTTGAAATGCATGCAAGTAATGGTTGTTTACAATAATTTAAAATCTATTCAGAACAATTTTCATAGGAAAAGATGATACTCAAGTTAATTGGGCTGTTAACATGATCAAAGACAGACATTTAAGATAGATACAGGGATATTTATAAAATTATCTCCACCACGAAAGAACCTTGAAGGTTGGAGCAGTCGAGGAAGTTGGCATATAACGTCAGATGCCTTAAAACTAGTAATATGTAATACGTACCGTACATATGATTTTGATGTTGTACTGTCGAACGGAAGAAAATAGAAGGCGAAAAGCATTATTAGTTCACGTCTTTCATGATTCTATTTAGATTCCAAATTAATGTGTATGGAAAACTAAAAAGAAATAACGGTGAATTGTCTTGACAGCAGGTGCGTTAAGAACCAGAACTAACGTTTGTTCCTGGCCGTAACCTTCAATAGATACAGCCTTGCGGTTTACATGCTTTTTATTTCTGCCAGAATTTGAGAATAAGTCCCACTACATACATGAAATATAAGCTTGGAAATAAATCAAGATATTGCAGCAAAGTCTTATGACAAATATCCTACGTAAGCGGTTTTAGGGGATTGCATGAAAGGTTTTTCTCCACGCAACAAATGTGAGTAAATATAATTATACATACAGTGCTTCGGATTTAGAGAGTCAGCAGCCAGCACAATTAAAATCAACTTTTGTGGAACTTAAAAAACCATGCGTTGTATAAAAAATAGTTTGCCTGATCTTAATGGCTTACAGCTGCTATGTTGGCTCTCCTTGTACACAGCAATAATTAGAGAAAACGGGAATGCTCGCGAAATCCTGTGGTTATAGTGGCCACGAGCTTAAGAATCTTCGAGAGAGAAACCATTCTGTTTTCACATTTGATGGTTTACAGTCCAAACCATCAGGTGACGGGAAAACCTCCAGGAGTGTTTAACGAATGAATTGTATACTATGTAAAGTTAATTTGCTTTTATTTCAAAAAGGTAGCGTATGTGTTTTGTGGTAGAGTAATAAGCCCAACAGCACGTGAGCATGAAGGACCAATTCAAGTAATTTGATAAAATTACCTACTGCAATTCACATTATTATACCTACAGTTATTCATAGAAAATATTATGCATGGTAATATTGACTACACGGTAAATTCAAGATCAACACGAACAATCTCTTCGGAGTTTTGTTTCAGGTCCTTAATTAAAAACAACACTTGGCATTAGCTTTTTAAAGAAGCTGTGTAACTTCCTGATTTATGGTCTGTTCTACAGAAACTGATACCATCAATGAAGCCGTGCTCTGCTAATGATAGAGATTTCCCGATTACTCATGCAACTTAGTAGCTCCGATTATTTGTAAACCCTCTGTCTATACATTTTATGCAATGATTAAGCCAGTTGTTGTCTGGTTTGCTGGCATGGGATGAAGTGGTTTCAGTTGTTTAATAACATACGGAAAAATCCCAAATGCATTACATTAAGAAACTTACCCAGCCTGTCGTATACACAACATATGTTTTTATTTGCAAGACAAGTTCATATGTCTCTGAATCTTAAAAATACAGATATTACACGACCTCTAGCGTTCCAGTTGCTCCAAGTGGTAGCGGCACGCAACTCAGTCCGAAAAGTTAAAAAGCCAGAAAATTTGAAAACAGACATAAAATTTAGAAATTGCCGAATATATTTACCCACATTCTACCCGCGTTCGTTGTTCATTTGACGAAGGAAATGTCGTAAATGTATTTAGGTCAATTTGTGAATAGTAAAAACGGAAGAAAACAACAACCCTACTATGTAAACTATGTAAAGGAATCACCAGACTGATGGAAATGGAAAATCACCATGCTGGCTGGCATCAGCAGACACGAAAGTGTGAAAGTTTCTCATTTCCTAATTTAGTTTTTTTCAACTAAATATTATCTCATATCTCTCCAAGACAAAGAAACTGATTATTGATCTGAGACGTACTTGTAACCTTTCCCCTTCTTTACAATCTTTAACTATGCAATATACTTTAACTTTTTTTCTACTACACTTCTTCTATACTGTTCCCGGTTTCCTGATCTATACTGGTCACCGAACCCTAAAAGAAAAATAACTTGCAGTCGCTGTTTACTTTGCAATCTGACTGCAGTTCCTGAATCTCTTCCTACTTTTTCAACAGCAAAATTGTGCTACCAACAGAAAAAAATATTCCACTGAATAGTCTCAGTTCAAGCATTAATATTACAAATTATTCATTCACAGGAAGTACGGACTAATGTCTCACTAGTCAGAATTATTAATGTGTCGTGCACCCAAGTGACGTGCCAAACGACAGCCACCATTTTTGAAGAGCTTAGGCAGCTGTTCTCTTTCGGTTCTCCGAAAACTTTATGACTAATGTCACCTTTTAGGTAGTTCTAAAGCATTAGTAACAATGTATTAAGGGTAGTAACAGTGCACATGAGCTATACATACTATCACAACAAAAACAAAACAAAAAAGGCAAGAATATTGCAAGTTGCAAGGAAATTTCCGGAAGTAGTAACAAGCGTAAACAAAATCTTTTGTAAAAAACGAAAATAGACCAACAGATTTCTTTATTGGAAGCAGGACACAATGTTTGCATTGATTGTCATGATTCCGAATTAGTATTAATAAAGGTTTTTATGACTGTGGCATGCTAACCATGAAAAGAAATTCTTAAAAGATAACCAAAGGAAAGTTTTAATAATTTTTACATTGAGTCCTGTATACTTAATTCACAAAATGAAGGATCAACAGGTGAAGGCAATGGTAAACTAGGTAATATCGTCTGGTTCAAGAAGTGCTTTGATGCATAAAAAACCAGTCGAAAGTGTCTTATGTAAAGTGGTAAAAAACAATTTTGTTCAAGCACGTAGAACCCCATCATTATACTCGTCGCCCATCGAGATTTCCAGCAAGCAGGATTTTAAATGCGGAACTTCAATGAGAAGTGATTGTACAGCTCCTTGTGAGTCTTCTTCTATTTTTTCTCAACCAATCCAATACTCCGATTTTCGGAGAATCCAAAAACATCTGCTATACAGTTTCTCCCTTCTGCCTCTTGCATCGTAAATGCAAGTATGAGATAAGTTTAAACTACAGTGGAGATATACAAAAGTCGCAACTACAGCACCGGTAAGCTAGCGGGAATGTACTGAAATGTAAGATTCGGGTATTATATGTAGGAAGCTCCACACATAAACATTTCTATTAGTGGATTCATCCGCATGTAACCCCTCTTGATTCGGTTGAACCGTATACTGAAAATATGTAACGTGTATATCCCTGTATAATGCAGTGTAATACCACGGAAGACGAAAGGAACGTTTCGAATCCGAAGATGTCCTACAGCTACTTTGTACGTTTTAGTTAGACGACAGACCTGAAGAAAACTTTACAACTAACTTCTCGCGAGTGTGGCTTCTGCATCCGAAGCCAAGAGAAATCCCATTATTACTTTGAATATTGTAGCCAGACATCAATTGAAAAATTCTTTTGTAGTTCAAAATCCTATTGTAAGTAAACAAAAGCAACAGTAAAGTTTATACATAATTAAACCAACAGTACACTCAGATCACGCATATATTGTTCATATATTAAGAATACATGTCTAAATTCACTCAGAAATACTCCAAATTATATGTTCTACATTATCAGTGACATGGTTTTACAACTTTAATACCAACCTCAACTAGCAACAAAACATCACATTTTAACATTCTTCATCTCACATAATTTCAACTCTCACACTTATACTACATGGTCGACGTGTTTAGCTGTTCCGTTGTGACTTCTTCGGCGGTCACCGAATGGAAACAATTATATGTATTCTGAGCTTCCCTTAAAACGACGTGTGCTCTCGATAAAATATGACAAATTTATTTCTCCGTTATTGCCGATAAATTTGTAGTCCTTGTCTGCATTTTGTATACTAATTTTCATGTAATTATTGCAAGTATATTGTTTGAGGAAGCAGCAGTTAAATATGTAGAGTAATAACCTATAATGTAAATGAAAACTTGGCGGCTGTTTTGACACGGAACGACTAAACGTCGACTATCACCTCTCAATCAGTCAATGCTACAATATCGCACCGATATACTGATAACATCGACATAACCTTCTCAAACGCAAGCAGTTACCAAATACACATATATAGATAAACTAAAATTTGTACAAGAACTCCAAAACCACAAAAAACACACTTTTAAATACTTCCTCGAAATAATTTGTGATCTGCTACAGTTGCTGTTTCTGCATCTGTTCCAGCTTTCTCCGTGTGATAACAAAGACAGTCATAATTTCTTTTATGATTTAATGTAATGGTTGCATAGTTGTCTCTGTTATACATGTTCGCAGTGCTTAAGTATTACCTATAAATATATTTACATGTTGACTCCGGCTTCCTAATTTTCTAAACAGTGATACTTATATTTGTTCCTGGTTCCCTTTCCAAACTATAGATTTGTTCACAATGACATCTGTAATTACGGACTCCCGATCATTCGGGTTCAGCTTTTTCGATGATGAGGTAACTTTACATCTTATATATCTACTACAATTTGATTTTGCTTTCGCAACATTCACAGTCAGGTCTCTGTGAATTCAATAAGGAATAACATTGCCTCTTTTAGCCCCAGCATTGTGTTGCTATATGTTTTATAAATATTCTGGTTGTTTCTATTTCAAAAACCCAAGTTTAAAGTTTCTATACCGAACTCTACACCAACAACATAACATGTTAATTTCCATGATGATTAATGTAGGCTCCATGAGGGTTTATACACTGTATCTTGACCTAGGCATACTAAATATCTGCAGTGTTTTTCTAACAGAAATGAAAACAGTGGATCGTTGTAGTAATAATTTATGCGCTTAGAGATTATTTTGCTTTGAAGTATAGGACCTTGTCCTTGACGTTGTGATAGCTTTGAATAAAATGACTCTCCGAAAACAAGCTTTAGTAGCTGGGATTTCAATATATAGTGTTGCTTGAAAATGCAATAAAGTCAAATAATGTTAATAGAGTTTCGTAGTAGAAGAAGCAGCATGTATGTACGTCAGTCCAAACGTTGTGGCAGTTAATTCTTTTGAAGAGGCAAAAATGAAATTTTGACTATAAAAATAGTTGGCAAGATTACTAGAGAGTAGAAATAAGAATGGATATGAAGCAAAAATCTGGCCTGCCCGGTGGTGGTGTTGGGATCAAGTCATATGAACTTGAGAGATTGTATTCGTCAGTCTTCGAAAGTAAAGTGCATGCAACATTAAATTACAATTTTGATGATCGTTCCTGCATGTCAGCTTGAATTTAAAAATGGTTGGACCATTGTATGGGAGGTATATATATTACAGATATATGAGGTGCTTGTAGTGCAGCTAAGTATGAATTATTTAAGGGTTTAGTGAGCTGTTGAAACGCCATGCAGGAATTTTCAAGAATTCCGCATATGTTCTTACATATGCAACACGATCCGTTTACCGTGAATGTCACTCTCCCTGGAGGATTTGCTTCTGGGTGTACATTAGCGGGATTAAGAACCGGTCCATGTCTCACCTTTTCACTCCAAGAAAATTTAACAAAATATTTATTCAGAAGTCTGTGTGTAAGCAACGAGAAATTTTCTTAAATTTTATTTTTGTAAGAGATGTTTTTTGTTTATACTGTGGAGTCCAATAATAATTTGTTGCTAGTGAGTCCATGTAAATTATCTTGCGCATAATTTACAGTATACTTAGGTTTACCTAGTTTTTTTGGTCAAGCAAAACTCAAGAGGCATTTTTAGAACTAAAAATTTTCCGTAGAGTATATATACTCTAGACCTACAATTTCATGTATTGCCAAAAAATTTCGGAGATAACGATTTGATCTTGCTTTATACTAAAAACATTTGCGTTGCTCAAGGATTGCTTATGATTTAAATCGGTTTGTTATTCATTCCAATGGTTATATACCGCACGCTGAGGAGAGCTATAATGGTTGACAATGCTATGTACTACCTTGATCTAAAAATAAAGCATTATTTTCGAAATGATATGAAAAGAATGTGCAGACTGCCTCAAAGTTTTATACGAAGTACATACATCTTTACATCTAATACTTCATGGCGTTTGATTCTCGCTAGCTGTGAGGTTCTGCCGCCGGAAAAGATAAGTGTATAAGTTTCCGTCGCTGTCTACAGCAGCTAAAAGCAAAAGCAAAGGAAAAAGGTTGAAAACTAAAAGTTTAAAGTAAACTAAATATTTGGACTTGGAAATCGTAAACAAATGCAAGGAAGATGAGTACTGAGGTTATATTTGGTGAAAATGAAGATCTTTTCTAATGAGACACATGCCGCGTCAATAAACCCATAACTCATCCTTTGCTACTTCACGGTGAGTATCACCATGATCTTTTCTCTGTCATGATTTTTGAGCCAAGTCCGATGAGGATCCTCGAAGATAGTTTATTCTTAAAGTCATGCACATTACCCGTGCATTTTCCTTAGATGTTATTTTAATTTGATTCTATAACTCCATGCATAAAAGATTTAGTCATGTATGCACTTACAAGTTTATATACAACAGGGAAATGGTATATTATTTTTTGTAAATTATCTCTGATTGCTATGCTTTGCAAGAATTACCCAGTTTACAGTATTTACTTACACATTGTATTTCGGGATTTTATTCACTTTTTATATGAGGTAGGATCTTATTTTTTATATGAGTTACGGATGTGTGTACTTACTTACTTACTTACTTACTTACTTACGGAGGTCTCATTTTAATCGTAGAGGAAATATAACTGGTATCTATACTTGCTGAAAAATGTTGTTAGTAAGAAATAAAATGCATGTTTGTGTGTAAACACATGAGCAGTTTTCACTTTAATCAAGCCATCTTCTCCAAGACGATGTTCGATGCATCTCATTAAACATTTCATAGGACAGCAACTGTTTTACATGATATAACGAAGTGCAAGTGAAACAATTCCAAGTCTGTTCTCCAAAAATCCTTGATTACTTTTATCTGTAGTTCCTGCAGTAAATAGACAGCTAGCAAATTTCAAAAAAGAAAAGTTGTGTAAAGCTTACAATATACATACTGGCTATAGCAGATACATATTGTAAGTATATTCACTATACACGTACCTTTCGGAATAGTATACTTGCAAGTTTTCCTTTCACTGGGTTTCCTCTGACAGAGTTTTTAATTTGTTGTAGTCGTAGTCATAAGCTTGTCAGCAATTGAACTAATGTTCAGCCGGCTCACAAAAGGTATGTGTAGGAAGCTTAATGTAATTTTTTCGTTGGAAAGTGTGTATACTATGTATGTATACTTATATTTATATACAGGTATGCCTTATTCGTAACTTTGCAATAATAGCCAGAAGTCTCAAAGTTAAACGAATAGGAGAGTTGCTATTATAATCCAGTTTACAGAGCTGGTACCGTCAGCTGGTACGTACACATGTGAAGTTTTAGACAAGTCGGCAGACATTTCACCGACGACGGTTTAGCTTCTTCCTGTGTAAGAATTCATTTAGAGTTCGTAAGTTCACCGAATTCCGTCTTTACAAACAAACGGGTTTATTATTCTGAGATGCATATCTCAGGGCTTTTGGTAGGACAAGATTCTTTTCCTTCACTAGATTCATCATATGATTGACAAATCTCTAACTCTTCAGCTGTCACCAAAGTCTGCTCTTAAATAACGCTAGTCACCCTGATGTGATCTGGTTTGCAGTCACTAAAGTATGATAACCTTTTATGTACTAGTTATTTGCATGTTTTGACTACTGAAAAACTGCTGATGCACTGATCACTGAACGAACTGGATCAATCAGAGTTGAATGTTGACCAATGGAATTGATTTTGGATCAAGGAACATGTTGGTGAATAGTACCGGTGTGACTAGACTCTTTAAAATTAATTGCACCTTTCATGCAGCACAGACATTGATTGTTATGAAAATTGCATTTTCCTCCTCCCAAGTTGTTTATTCACACAACATATATTGTCACGCTAAAACTGGAACGGAGCTTAAAAACATCGTGTATATGTACGTACGTAGAGTGTATAGACTTAATCGTGTTTTTACAAGTCCAAGAGAATGAGATGCAGGCTGCTTGTTCCCCTTTTTTTTACTGAAATTCCTCTTACATTTGTAACACTAAAAATTCAGGTTAAGAAGAAAAATACTCCCGTGTGTTGTAGCTATTGTGAGAATAGGTGTCATTTATGTTGCACTTCTTTTCCTCTTTAATGGAAGTCAGTACCAGCAGGCGCAATCAGGCAGCATAGGAGCATTAACACTGTGTTGTTACCCTATTTTAAATTTTTTCATTTTAAAATAAATGCACGCAATTTCAAATCTCAAACATACGCATATGCAAAAAACTTTAAGTAAAACAAGAAACGTTTAGATGTGAACTCTTCATAAAATTTATGTTCTCCACGTGCATTTAAATCTACACGGTTTTGCTCGTAAATTCTATTGAGTTTAGTTCGTTTCTACAGATATACGCACATATTTCTTCGAACTCGGTTGACTCCCTGCTGGAGTTGGTTTCTTCGGAAAAACTCATGAGTCCGTTCTTCACAACTCATTTTAGTCCACCTCTTCTCAATAAATCTGAATCGCACCCTTGCAAAAAAGACCTTTAGGGCTACATCGCAATTGTATGTATAGATTACAGTTAGCTCGACTTATGTCGGCTAGTGATTTGATGCCTTATAGTTAATGACATATGAAGCTATCTTGAATAGAGTTAGAGATGTAGAGTATAGAGCTCATCAAATGAGTCCGTATGCTTTAGAGTAACCCATAATGGCTTCTTAGTTTCAGAGATCCTCATGTCTGAGTTTACAGTATGGACTTACGTGTCTAAATTTATTTGAGAATTTACCTGCGGTTTGTGTGGCAAATTATGCTGACACTTGGAAGTAATATTTCAAATTTGCTGCTTTATAAAATCCCAAGAAAGTAAACTTATTGAGACACGCAGTACACTTCCCGCTACAAGTGATTTCAGCGCACATCTGTTTGAAAAATTATCGTTGTAATTCGCACAACCTTCTTCTGGCTTGAAATCGCGTAATTAGTTCCAACATCAACAACACACATGATTTTGAAAATTGTAGATATAAGTGGTTGGTCTTGGGTGCTCCAAGACCCAACGACTTTGATTTTTATTAGCTGACAGCAGAAGAAATTAATTTATCTTCAAGTAAATCAAAGTGTACGAATACAGAGATGCTCGAAAGCAGCATGAACAATTACTGCAAACCTTTTAAAAATATATGTATTATTTATAATTATACATATCTGTCTATGTACAGGCTAGTCTTACAATTACAATCAAATTTTATTGTACAAATACTACTTGAATAACTAATTCTATATTTCGTCATGAGAGAAGTATTCATTTTGTAATTATCAGAGTTTGCATAGATAAACATTTTCGGATGCCCGAAGGAATAAAGGTGAATGTAATGTGGGAATACGAGTGGCAAACAAATTAAGATGGAGATCGACTTGGATATGAAGTATTCATCTGGTTTTGCAATCGACCGAGTAATTTAATGTGTTCTCCTCGGCTTAAAAGGAAACTTGTAGTGTAACTTGAGCATGTAATTGTCTATATTGAAGTTGAGAACAATTCTGGAAATTAAGGTGAATTTCCATTACGAATACGAATTTTACATTACGTGAACTCCTGCTCACTTAACATGATGAAGCAAAGCGAAAATTTTACTCCACCCTTTGCTAAATACAGACTTAAATACCGATTCCTTTGTGTGAGACAGGGTATGTGAAAATGTGAATGAACGTGAACACTATTAGTAGTATAACATGAAATGTCATTTGTCAGTTACGGACGCTACTCCGTAAGCATTTTTACCTTTCGTTCGTGCTCACGCCAGCATTTAACACTTTTTTTCCATTTTTATCCCTCTCTCATTCACTCACAGTGATCAGGTGGGAATATGTCTCTTGGGAGAACCATTAGTCGGTCGAGGCTGAGAGGAAAAAGACGAATGGCAGGAGGTCTTTGACTCTTCGATTGTCATGACATTGTCATCGAATAGAAGGCTTGTCTTGTCAGCAGGAACATCTTTTTCCCAAAATATAACTCTTTTATGCGTCTGAATCATATGCTACACCCATTAATATTGCGTCACGCTACTGTTAACATTGTGCAAACAAACATTTTGTAATGCTAAGTTATATACCCAGAGAATATTAGCTAAATTTTTTATGGTGGAATATTTTTTTCTTATTTTTAAAACTGGATTATATGTCGTCAACTATCACTTAAGGGTATACTTTACAACATGTATTTCATTATCTCACAGCAGATAAAGCAACTGAGAAATCGGGAAATGCACCATTCTTTAGATTTATTTTAATGCATATAAGTTCCGGAACATCTTGAAGAAAATAAGTTTGAGACAATTGCATTCTTTATTGTCATGAACAATGTTGAAACGGCAATGAACTATTATGTACTTATAGTAGACAGCACTTAGAAAACCACTAATGACGCGTCAGGGACCTATGATGTACTTTTTAACTTGAAACAAATGTTATTGTCTTTTCAGGCTTTTGAATCACTATTATTATACTCTCATCGCTTCCATCCCTTGGGTTTCCACCAATGTCTTTAACAAACTTCACTTTTCAATCAATCTTCTAGCTTGTAGTAATATTTGGATCATCATTTAGAGGGAGTTTAAACTTTATTTGGAGCTAGCTAAGATGATTATTATAAGTATAATTAAATCCCTTTAAATATCAGCACACTCAAAGTAGTTAAGCAATGTTCACTGATTGACAGCAGCAAAGGTTCAAATGCACTTTGATGTCATGTGTAAAGATGAAACAAAACAGAAATTGAACCTTGATTTTTTGTAGACAGTGCATTTACAGAAGATGGGCATGTTGCATGTTATTGTATTTGTTTAAAGAATGCAGCATCGCCAGGAAGAGTTGAGAAATAATATGGGAGTAGGTTCGAGACCTAAATTAATCATTTGAAAACAAACGACAACAATCTTTACATGTTGTAATTAATTATTCGAGAAAATTGTAACAAGCACAAACATATCGGAAGCGGCATGTATGATAGAAAAAAAGTTGATGCATACGATTGAATGTAGGTTAGTTAGTTTGAACTTATAATAATCATAATCATTAATATATACTATTGCACATAGTCTATTGGAAATTTAAATTTCACATTTTAAAAATTCTGAGTGGAATGCATACTTACTTACAGGAAAAAATCACCCAGAATATTTTGGGCAATCGAGAGATTAAAATAGCTTTTACTTGAAAGAAGCCATGACTTTGTAAAGTAAAGTTAGAAATATTACGTAGGTCTAGTAAAGCATTGCGTTAACATAATCTGTCTCCTTGTAACGTTGAAGCTTAGGTAGGTATAAGTATAAATATATAATTTTGAAGTTGCAAACTATAGCTATACATGCCTTTTCCCCGCAATTTCAACGCGGCTGTACGACGAGGCTTATTATGTGAATATACATAGTGTTAAAAGTACGTGGTGAAGCTGTGGCTTTAGGAAGTTTTAAGAGAGCATCCTAGTATATTTTTACCACCGCACGTCTCCACGAAATTTCCAAATTTAGATCAGCAAAAAGAACCACGATGCCTTGTTCGACTCGAGTCTTTTTATTTGCTTCTGGGACCTTGCCCAGGCGTGATCTTCCTATCCTCCTAACTTTTAAGAATCAAGTACGTAAATGCTGTGTACGTCTACACAATCTTTAGCATGTACATTTGTTTTATGTCGAGAGGATTATAGTACTAGTGCACGGAACATATGCTTGCATTAGAGGACCATTGGAAGTTATATGGCTTTTAAGACAACACGCCTTTGGAAATAGCATTCCCATCAAACATCACAAAAAGTTAAATAGTCGTAACACTCGTTGGTAAATATGTAATGTGGGCTTTATTACTCAGTAGCCGTTGTAATCGCATTGTGAAGGTGTATACGAGAATCGTTTATACTTCCAATAATTAACCCTTTCGTACAGCTACGCAGATTCAATTCTTTTTTAATCCGTGTAAATAACAGTATACTTGAGTAATGTTCCTTTAAGTTTGTGGAGCAGTGGAAGTGCATTCAGTATGCAAGACAATTACATAAGCAAAAATCTTATGTCAACAAGTCATTAGCAGTCTGCAGCGCAACAGATGCTAAATGCTATGTTTTATGAGAACATTCGAATTATTCCGCAGTTGAAAACTTTAATTTACCTAGAGCTTACCTGACTTGAGCTAATATGTATTTAAGATTTTGACTGTTTAAGTAAAATCACATTTGCATAGCAAAAGTGGTAATTCTATCTGTACTTAGCTTGGTAGTATTAGTAACTTTGATCACGCTTGATGGAGAGAATTTGTGGGACATAAGCTTCTATTATCATATGTGAACCAGCAGCCATATTTTTGTGCCAACCAAATGGTTGCTTGAGTTGATCAGAATAAGTTTACGAAAACCTGAAGCTTGCAGTTGCATTTTACTTTGGTAATATGCAACAAAAGCTTTTTGTTGGAGTTATGATTGAAGGATGCAATGAACAGGCTCGATATTAAAATCATGAGTAACTACTTTTATGTGGTCGTAAGATATTTTCTTTTTGAGGACATTGTAGTCTCGAAGAGTGTCTCCAATTTTTGCAAGTACCGTATGATTGCAAATTGCAAGGTACTAAGTTAGATTACTGATGCTGAAATTATTTACATGCACTTATGCACATAAAATAGAATGCTTTATCAAATTACATTGTCATGAAGCAGAAAGTTAATTAAAATTATCGCAGTCTACTAAAAGAATGGCTCACGGGTCGGAACGGGATGCCTATATGCCGTGTTGACGTTGGAAGCGTGTTCAGCTTTTATATTTCCGTATCACGTTACGTCTCTTGGGAGAGCTGTAAGCCGGTATAACAGATGATAACTTTTTCCTTCTTTAAACTTTGGCAATTCTAGAAACGATAAGGGTAATTATGTATAATTGAAGATATATCCAGTCAGTTTTGCTTTTACCTTAGCGGAAATACTTGTGATCATGCAGTTGTTGCTTGTAAATCAAATACTGACGGTTATGCTATGCAATTGCAAGATACAATAAATTAATGAAACAGGCTTATAAATAAATACAAGCATGTTTTTATAAAATACCCGTTTACGATTACTGGCCTATTAAAAATAATATGTTTGCGTCTGGCAGTAGACGTTTCAGTAAAAATACCATTCCAAATTATATACAGCTATACCTTCTTATCTTGAACATCTTGTCAATGTACTGCAAGACTGACGATGAGTGCATGTCCAGAAAAAATCCTAATATTAACTGACAAACTTCTTAGTACTTTTAAATGTATCCCACCATGCTTGCATTATGATGAGGAAATAGATAGATACTCGAACTCGTTATTCAGTATTTCTAATTTGGAAACAGCCATAAACTTGAAAATGCGTATCATGGTGCATATAGTTTGTCATATGGCTTCTATAACCTGCTTTTGTTTAAATAAGTAAATACATTTCAACACAATGTACATAATTATGCAAAGAAGATTCAGAAAGTATGGGGAATACATAGACATGTGTGGGAATCATCTTCGCTGGAATCAACTTCCTAAACGTTGGAAACTTACGCATGAAAATTCTAAAATGACATGATGACTCGTCGTAAGTTTTAAGGTTACACACCTGACAGAAAAGGATTGTTATCCGTGGAAACAATTAAATACATAAAACTTGTTTACTTTTCGACACCCACTCCTATAATTTCTGTATAGTCTAACAATGAATTTGTTTTCATTACCATTGTGATATAAAAACTGTATGTGCATGGAGTCAGAATGAATGCTAAAAAATGCGTCATGCTGGCACCTTTTGCCTTCATTTTATTCCTGGATTTCAAATACTTCCCTATCATTTTAGTAGTCGTCGCATAGCACTTGTTGGCTCCAAATTATATTTAGAATGTTCATGAAATCTGCGGAATCTCCTACTAAAGGTAGATACATACATGGCTGATCACACGTAAGTTACATGTGCAAAATCGTCTCACAATCTCATCCCGTGAGTATCTTCTGTATGGTGTTGAAATATACCTATAATCAAAATAAAAGTTAAGGAAATTTTCTTAATTTCATATTATGACCACAGGCAATACTATTTACAAACGTGACATCAGTCACTGTCAAGCGGAATGTGTATGTGTACTGTACACTATGCCTTCATGTTTATTATGTTGGCAACGGTCATCACCATATGAATTTTAATATTTATGCTCATAATTTGATGACCATAAATATTAAGGCGGACTACCTCGTACTCACATTTGCAAAATGTACAAGCACTGAGCATAATTTCCCCAAGGTTTACGCAGTTAATTTGACTAATTTAATTCTTACTGCCTGAAAATACTTAGGACTAATTAGCTTAGGGTGGGTTCGGAGCTCGTTGCAAAATCAGTGACATTTTAAATTACTTATTATTTCTTGACAATTTTCCTTTTCGCCTCTCCGACTCTGTAATGTCCCCCTACAATAGTAATTACAACAAGAGGGTTTTGTTGCAAATTGTGAATACCTACAAATAGTCACTACATAAATAAAGTAATATAAAACATACTATAATACAACATACAGTGTTCGTTTTCTCCACGGGACTCAATAATTCAGGACAAGATTTGTCGCAATAGTTCCAGTTAACTGTGCACTATTGCGACAATGAGAGACAGACTGTAAACTTTAATTCCTGTTGTACTTGTACGTACCAGCGCTATAGTGCCGTTGTCTGGCGCCAGATTTGGCAGAGTAAGATTACAATGAAATGCTTCTCCTGTGGCCTTTTCATCATTTCTTGGAATATTCTGTACTTTTGGTAACAGTCTATTCAGTAGATACGACAATTGGAGAAATAAGATTCAGGATAAGAAAACATTCTGAAGTATACCCCGAGCACAGACATTGAGTGAGCGTATTTTCCTTCACAATATGCAATTTACTTCACAATAAAAACACCCAGAGGTACAAGTTACCTTGTGAATATTTACTCTCAGATAATCAGAGTATATAGTAACAGTATTTGTCAATGAGTAGATGTCATATTTAAAAATGGAATGGCAATTCAGTGACTTGAGTCATTCCAGCCTCTTTGATAGATAAGGTTTCACGGATGCAGTATATATTGGCATAGATTGCCATGAAGCACGAGCATGGTATATATAATATCTGCACGAGTCAATGTAAAAGCACTAAGTTTTTACTATTTACTTCGACAAACCCTATTGATGCAACCTTGACAAGCTGACAGCATTTCATAAATAATGACTTGGGAATACTTGTACTTATATACCAACTAGGATTCCATGTAATGTGCATACCATTTTGTTTGCTTGTTTGTCATCCTCAAGTAGAATGTTAGTTCGTTTGTTCTGAAACTATACAACAAATCCGATTCAATCGGAGGATTTTCAATAGAGGCAGGTTTTGAAAAGAATCAGTGCAAGCTCGTGGATCGATAAGCGCATTTAGAAAACAAATAAAGAAGTCCACCAAGACACGTTCTTTCACAAAATGAGAAAAATGTGTGAACAAAACTAGCTTCTATAGTTAGTAATGAGACTGTCTACGATACAAAGTCTTAAAGACAGTGCAATCAAGTATAAAAGGAAGAATGTTGTACAGTACAGGATATACAGACCCGGGAAGTTTCATCTACGTTAGCTCATAAGATGATTATGTTTCAACGTCAGTGCAACCATCAAATTGCATTTGATTTGCGATTACAAGTGTGAAATGCTCGTAAAATACCGTTTTTCTTTTCCTATTAAACTTTTATACTTTAGTGTCTAGGGACTAGACCTACATTTACTTGTATTTGGGTAGACACACTTTGCAAAATCTTTCCAATGAGTTCAGTTACTTTCGACAAAATCTTTAAAATTAAAGAGAACTTGAGGCACGATACATACATTTGAAATAATTGTAAATTTACTAGAATAGCTTTTATTGTTTGAGGACGTTGTATGACTTTATCATGTTAAAACAAACAGGCAGTTTCAAAAGTTGCGAACTTTCAATTTCTACAACAGCAGGCAAAAGATGTTTAAGACTTCACAACGTGACTTTGTTGAATATGAGATTGTAATTAATCTAATACGTATATGTATATTCCAGTGTGTGTAAGTATAATAGGTATATCTATATTCCTTGGTTGTTGAGGCCTTTTTGGAAAGGAACGTATAAGCTTGACAATTAATTTGATTGCAGCTAAGTCCTGTAAAGGATAAAACGTGATGGTTGAATGAAATTATGGAGGCCCAAATGAGCACACTTTACTTGCCTTCACTAGGTTACGAGTTACGACTTCGTAGTTATAACTCTATTTTTTTAAGTCCGTTTGTAGTGACCGAGAGTTCTTCAAGTCTCGTCAAAGCTATAAACTCCACGATGTACTACTCTCGGAGACCAAGCAATATCTAAAATTAATTTTAGTACCACCATGCTGTTGAAATAGATATAAAATTAAACGCGAAAGACTTGAGGTGAATCATAGGCCTTAAGTAAGAGCATACATGCTAAGTTCTGTGTACGAATTACGACTTATGAGTGAGCAGTGAACGGAGCAATAATACATTCGCCTGAGATGACGTACGGTATTTGCAGATCCCCAGCTGGAGCCTTTTGTACTAAATTAGTGAGAAATTATTTGAACAATACTTGAGCAGCTACAAGCAGTATCATCCGTACTATTTCTATGCCAAATATCGTTCTGCAATATCGATAGTAATCTTAAAAAAGGAGTATAACAATGCAAATGCAAGTCATTTGATGATTTCTATTTAAGCCTCATTGATACTCTTTTTCACTTCTAGTGATCATTAAGCTCAATACTAAGTGTTATCATGTGCATATTCATGCAGAACTGTATATATGCATACGTTAGTTGTATAAAGACAAGTCGTGTGGAAGAAATTATACCCCGCGAACATTTACACGCGATTAATTATTCATACAAATACTTGTGGTATGTACTTATATAGTAATGCCTGATCAAGTACAAGAATTGTCGAAGTCGAAGATGGATGAGATTACAAAAACGAGTGAGCATATTCTTTTTTCTGTGTACTGACAGTCACCATTGAATATTTGCCTTACGCATGACGCACGATTCCAAAGTTACAATATGCAAGTAGGGAAAGTGCGAAAAGCATTGATTATTGTGATTACGGGCGAGCTACTACAGGTATATGTAGATACCTGTATGATTGAAACTTGCATTTTCTTACTTGTTGACGGTCGAGATTTTGTTTATGAACTGGAGCAGTAGGTTACACAGCCATATAGCTACGTAATGTAAATTAATGCAGACAGTAGCGTATAATATGTGGATATACCAAACATGCCCATACCAAAATATTAATTTTTTTCTCGTTGTACAACGTATTTCCTTTTGTTTTAATGTATACATTACTGTCGTATTGTTGATGAACAATGAACGTTTTCCTTCAATATGATTTCCGAACGGTGGTTGATTACATCCTAGGAGCTACCCCTTTATATTTACTTACCATGTACATGTACGTACTTCCATACGATTCTGATTTTAAAAAATTTAAATTAATTAACAGTTGGAACTATAAGTATAGAAATTGCACAAGAACAAAATTACTGTAAAATATAGCCTTTCATCTAATTATTTCCAATCAATTACGAGGTTTATTCTGTACAAATGCACGACTTTATCAGGAAGCTATGCGGTAAGGCAATCAGTCGTTTTTGCATGATTCTTGGTAGCATATTATATCAACAATCAACAACAGAAGTTCTTTCAATTCATATTTAAGTATATTTACGAGGTTTTTTGCTGGTGCGTACAAAAAACGGACATTGGTTCTGTTTGCCTAGCTCTAATCCAAGATTATGTACATATGTGTATATTAAGCAAAAACTACGATAAATAAGGCACTAACGTGTATTTTTTATATCCACAACAAGCAGCAAATGTCAGACACCAAGGTTTTGAACAATATTTATTTCATTTCCAATTTTGGAATTATTCCTTTCTTATATGATTGCTACTTACTCACTTTTATACTTTCGCACAAAGATGATACGAACGAGTTCAAGTGGGAGGTCAGCATCATATTATTATTTAACATTTTTCCAATATGCTGAAGTTGTCTTTTTTTAATGCTTATATGGTACTCTTCCTGTACACACTATAATGTATACTGTTTGAGAAGAACTTGACTTTTTTCAGGTATAAAATCATTCCCACATAGTTAATTTCTGGTAGTTGTTTGAAATCATTATGTTTACCGGAAATCCGTACTTATTTCCTTAATTTTACATTTGCTCCAATTTACAATTGCACTTCAACCTACTTTAATAGAGTTTGCACAACGTTTCAATTTTCCGTAAATCTCTCACGATATAGCTTTATAGCTTCACTTTTTATTTCCAGGACGTTGATACCCACAATATTTATGCTTGTCCACAATTGGATTGTTAATTCTATTCTGTATTGTAAGTATACCGACATTATATGTCCGAATATAAAATTTAATAGTATTTGAAGTTATTTTACGCCAGAACCAAGAGAAATTAATGTCTTATATGGAAAAAATCACTTTATTTATACCCATTCAATTTTACATATATCCACTCAACACACGAGGAGGCATCACTTATCATTATCAATATTATTGTGCACTGAAATAGTAAGTCAATGGCATTGCTCCCCAATGTGCATGACATGTTTATTAAAGTTCAAAACGCTTGCATAAGCCGCAACCACGATGAGCTTGTAATAATAATTTCAATTTAACACATGATTGATATATTACACTTACAAGTGCAATAATTTTTGAGGTGTGAAATAAATCCTTTTATGGAATGTTTTTAGTTTGCGATATGCTTCGCCAGAAATTTCATAGGTTTACAATATGGACCAGTTCCTGAATTTTAAGTATTTAGCTAAAGCTCTACTTACCAATAACAGTACAAACTTCCACTTGCTAGATTCTACTATTTTATTGTCATTTTTGAGGACAGTGTGACAAATTCTGTGTAAAAATGAAATCCGTGAAAAATGTATGTGTACAACATGCGATAAAGATGAAAAATCTATGTACAAAACCAATGACCAACATGTTTGCTCAAAACAAATCACAAATATGAGAAAACTATGTGTACAACAAATACATAAAAAAGTTCTACTTTTACGAAAGTACACACAGGAAAATTAATATGCGCCAAAGCAATTACCAACCCATGAAAATGCAAAATGCTCAATAAAATCACATACATAAAAAATGTATGTGATCAATAGGGAAACAATTTCAAGCAATTTTTATTGTATTATCTGTCAAGTCAAAAGTTAAACCCTATCATTAAGATCCGAGGAGCGCTAAAAAACTTTTTTATGCCTCCGTTGGGAATAACCAAAATCAAGCTGTCAATAAAAACAGTTGATTATTTTCCTCTTGTCTTCTTGCATAATGTGCAGATGTAGGTATTTGTGACAAAATCATGAGTAAACAAGTATGCATATTTGCAATTAAATGCATTCTTTAAACTACTTGATTAAACTTTGCCTGTACATAAAATACAACTATGTATCACTACTCCACTATATAATCTCAGAACAAGGTAAAGAAAGCTCTCCAAACAACTTGATAACAATACAACTTTATTGTATTATATAACTAAATATATGCGTTTTATCCCGTATATGTACATATATTTACATACCTATACGTGTATTTTCATCTTCTTAAGAACAGACATAGATATACGTATATAAGTATGTGTACGAATATATAATTATTATTATAGCATAGATCTATGTGTGAAAAACTTTGTGCAAAAATTATCCTCTAACTTCAACATTATGCAAACAGTAAATAAGTAAGTAAATACTGCTAAACTAAATAGTAAATAACTTTAGTGTCAGCGTCAGCATCATTAACACATGTACCTTTAATGAAAAAATCATTAAAAATTCCATACAAGAAAAATCTTATTATATAAACTTCACACCACAAATATCGTACACCATACAAAAAAATGCATTTATATTGTAATACCAGAAAAATCGTAATTTATGTAATACAACAATTCTAAACACAATGCCATGCATTTTTAGAAAAATCACATAGTAAATTACAAAATGCGAGAGGGTAAAAATACTACAAATAGTATAAAACAAGTATCGTGTATGAAATGCAAGGCCGGAAAAATACTATAATGCAAAAATCCTATATACAACACAACACAGGAAAAATACTATAATACAAAAAGCGTACATATGCAACACAAGACAGGAAAACGAGTATATGCTTACATATAATGCGAAAATCATACATAAAAAGCACCACAGGAAAAATAGTTCTAAATGCAAAAATCCCATACACATAAAAAGCACGACATGAAAAATAGGATAATGCAAAAATCGCCTATACTATAAAAAGCTCGACAGGAAAAATAGTAGCCTGCTGCAAAAATCGTACATACATAAAATAATAAAAAGCAACGCGAGAAAAATCCTACTTCATCTACACAATGCAAGAAACCTTGTGGAAGTTACTGGTGCGATTAATTTTTGCACTGTGCGGTTGAATCATCGAAAGCTTGATATAACGCTAAAATGTTAAGCCACAATAATAATACAATCCACCACATCCACGATGCTTTTTAACACATTATCACTTCTACTACATTAGTAGTTGTTGTTGCAAAAAAACGCTATATGGCAAAACTGTACATAATATCATAACACGCTACAACCCAAACCTTAGATTATTACAGTACCATACATACAAACAAGTAACAAGTATAGTGTACGCGCTAACATACAAGCCATAGATAGAGCTAACATTAATATACAACATTATACTAAATATACAAGTTACTATATAGTAAAGCAGTATATAGGCATAATGTTAATTAAAGGTCCCTTCCCTGCCTATAGCCAATGCAAATAATGTAAATCCCACATTCCCCCACAGTATATAAAAAGCATATGAGGTACATAGATACTGTATGTACTTATATATAAGTACTTATATACTCAAGCAAGTATATATAAGTACTTTATATATTTAAGTAAGTATATAAGTACGGATAGTTTAATGGCTTTAAAGCACCAAAAGCATTTTAAAGCACTTTGTAAACTTTAAAGCATTGATTATGTATGTGCATGATATGTTATATTCACAGATTCGCACTCTCATCTAATCAGCTTCAAAGGGTTAAAATGCAGTTGATATGACATATGCGAAAGCAACAATAGTAAAGGGAGGATATAGAAAGATACAGCGAAACACACACACACATTGTCAGCGAAGGATCCCAAAGTACCAATTTCTATGCCTTCAACACTGAAAAATAATACTTTTACATACTTTGCCGACGACATACAAACAACATAACAGACGAGACGGCTTGAGTATATCGCTGTATTGTATGGGACTTTTTTGTATAATAATTCCCAAAGTTGCGAGGTGCGAGCAGTCTTTTGGAGTTTGTAGTGGACAGACATCGAGGACGGAGTGTCTGAGTCAGTGGCATATAGGCAGCAGGAAATTAAATTCGAATGTAAAGAAAGCTCTTGCTGGATTTTAGCACTCCAGTGTGTTTAAATGCATTAAAAGACAATATTATACTCCTCTAAAGTATAATTCACTGCCAAACCAATTAAGTCATAAATTTTGGATAAAATGAATTCGTCACAATCGGTGAGTTCTAAATAGAATTATAACTTCTAAGCTATTTAAGGGAATTATTGAAGTTGAAATTTTATTTTTTTTGAGTAGGCGGGAAGTTTGAATGTACATGTTTGTTTATAGAAATAAGGGCTGGGCTGGGTCGTGGATCAATATTAATAAAAAGTATACTTTCCACAATTCCTCACTCTCATAAATCAAGTGTTTTTATAAATTATTTTGTGGTAATATTATGGTTTACTAATATTTATAGTAATAATTTATACAATTAATTATTTTGGATTAAGCAAATTAAAAGTTGACCGGCTGGGCGAATCTTTTTGTGTTGTCATCAGCATTTTGGTTTAGTATTTTTAGGAATCCTAATTTTTTGATTAAGGGCGAGGCGTCGAATATTTTTTGTTTGTATTAAGTGAAATAATTATCACAGCCAAAAATGTTTTGAGAGTATTTGAAGTTATATAAATATTTATTGTATGGGATAATTTAAAGTGATTTCATTTGATGATGGTATAAGTCATTATTTAATTATATATTAAATGTGAAATGAGGGTATCGCTAAGGTTAAATTTTAATCTTGGAATGACATCATCGTATCCAGCAAGAGTTGAAACTGATTTACTGAAGTATTTATTTGATGTTCGAAAGGTTTTTGTTTCATGGGTTGAGTTCCAAAATAATAGGATAAATATAGGATGCATAAGCTGGGTTACAATCTTTATAGATTGCAATAATAGTAATGATGTGGTTAGGGAGACGTGAAGTTAAAATTCTAATTCATTTAGAGGCACCTTGATAAACCTTAATTAATTCGCTAGAAGGCTTTGATTTATTCGACCTTGTTAATTAACTTGACATTAGTGAGACCATATAGTGGTTTTGGGGGCGGTTAACGTAGTATTAAATGATATTTTGTTTAATTTTTATATTGATGTTATAAAGCTTGGTCGTGGATAAAAAAAATGAGGCCAGTATGTGTATCTTTGAAGTTTGATAAACATTTGTAATATCTAAAAATTATATGTTGCTCAGTTAAAAAACTTATTTTCACGTGTTGAAAATGTGTTCGTTTCATTGATACAAGTGTAGATTGGTACATATTGCAAATATGTGTATATTGGTAGGATGATGACAAAATGACAATGTGAAACTATGCATGTGATGACGATAACTTGTTCTAATCTAGTGTTTGTTTTAATTTTCATTTTCAGAATACCACTGCAACAACAACCAAAACCACCACAATGACTCAAAGGAAGCTATACGGGCGGGATCTAGCCGATTATGAAAATATGGATGTTGATGAATTGCTGTCACAACTATCACCCGAAGAGCTTGAAATTTTATCCCACGACGTAGATCCAGACGTAAGTGATGTTGATGTGGAACATTTATTTTTTAATATAGCCATATGTGCATGAGTTGTAATTGGATAGTTGTTCAGATGAGTTGTGGTTCCGATTTTCTAGGATTCCTTACTCCCACCGAATCAAAGGACAAGCTACCAATGCGTGAAAGGGCCCACTGGTCCTCTAAACAGGAAGCAACTAATCGATCATATTAACAAGATTGCTATGGAAACACCTGATCGACCGGAACTGAAGCCCTACATTGCTGGTATTATTCGGGGAAAGAAATGGATCCCACCAGAGAAGCCGATGACCAAGCAAGAAGAGGAAATTGCCATTGATCTTGGAGATGAATATGAAAATGCTTTAACAGAGGCGTCAGAGGAAGAATTAGTGGACCTAGCTGGTGCGTTTACTATAGTTTAATACCTAAATATCTACTGTATTTTAAAGATGTTGCTGGACAAGTTGGAATATATAGCTTATAGCCTGTTTCACTGCCATTGACTAAGTTTTAATCGTGGAATTTCGTGTGTGTAGCCATTTTGGGTTTCCATTCGATGATGAATCAAGAGCAGTACCATTCTTCGTTGGTAAGCAAAGGCCCCATACCAAAGTTGGGTCTTGGTTGGAACGGAACCGCAAAAGCTTATCAGCCCAAGCCTTTACCGTTCGAACCACCGAATATGACAGATGTAGAAAAATCTATTAAGCAACTTAAAGCTGACGACTTTAATGTAACCCAACTAAACTTCAACAATATCCCAGTGAGTTATTTGTGTTTACGACTTATTGCTACTACTATCATACCAATCTATTCATTTTGAAATTTCTCTAAATATAAATCCTAATATTGTTCATTTGTTTAGATTTCAGAGGAACAGTTCGTGAATCTATTCGAAGCTATTAAAATTAACACCCATTTGGAAAATCTCAGCTTGAGCAATACCGGTCTAGGAGATAAATCTGGCCTTGTCTTAGCTGATGCCATCTCCAAGAATGCCTCCCTACGAACTGTCAAGTAAAGACAACATTTATTTTCGACTGTTCTTATTTTTATTATTGAATCTGTATCGACAATTTTGTTTTTACAACTCAATCTTTATCCTATTTACTTCTAAAATCCCATTTGACAGATTGGCATATTGAGGTTAGTGTGTTCAAGAGCAGTTTTTTGCCCATCTACGTTGTAATTTGAAGCAAACACTACTGCATTTATGATATGATGTGGGATTCTAATGCCTAAGCTTAAATATGTTAAGAACACACTATTCTAAATAGTAAAAGTTAAAAGTGGGTGTTAGTTTTTATGATTAGCGTTGAATGAAAGAGGATCTATCCCCACATTAGTTCCCCATAAAATCGTCAATGCAAAAGACGTGTTCATGTTTATGTCAATTGGATTTCGGATAAAGTACCCATTTGAATGAGTGTATGTTATTGAGCCATGTGATCCCGAAATATGTTATGTAAATATTGCGTTTGGATATCACTCGAAGGCGAAGGCTATGATTTAGAATAACATCGAAAACATTCTGTATTTTAAGCTTGTATCTAGTGCTTGTTTTGTGACCTAATTTGAAGGTTTTAATTTGACGGGCAGGGTGATATTTACATTTGGATTATTGGTATTGATGATTGTCATCTATATTTGTTTTCTTTTTCCAGTGTGGAAACGAACAACCTCAGCCCATCCACTTTAGTGGCGCTGGTCAAATCACTGTTGAGTCAGAAGTATGTGGAAGAATTCAGAGCATCCAACCAAGTAAGACCGCAGCTTTTGTGTTTGGAGCTTTGGCTTCAGCATTATTTTATTACTATTAGCTTCAATCTGCATTCAACTTCGTTACGCAACACGCAAATGAGGAATGCCTAGAGACCGGAAGTGTAAGTACATTATAATGGGTTATTTTGATCTACAGCGCCAACAAACGCTAGGTAACAAGATCGAAGTGGAGATTACCAAGTTGGTGGAAGAGAATCCAACTATTCTACGACTGGGTCTTCATTTGGAATACAATGACGCGAGAAACCGCGTGGCCACACACCTACAACGAAATCTCGATAGGAGTAAGTGCCTTTTAAAATTTATGATTGATTTTTCCGATTCATTTATCTGATCATATATACCAAAACAATAGAGGTTACAGAAAGATAATTTACAATACTCGAGGTTGCGTGTAAAAATAGGATTGAAGAGTGAAAAGACTTTGATTGACAAAAGATTTTCCAGCCGTATATACTATAGGTAATAAGTAGATATGTATATTCACAGACTTTAAGCCCTTTCACTTATTTGGGCATCCTAGTACAGTATGCAAGTTTCAGATCTCATGTGATTATAAAACGGGCAGGGAGATTCTTATTTTTGGAAACGTGTCAACTATTTGTGCAATTTGCTGTGTGTTATACACTTATTTTGCCAGAGCCAAATTGGTGAATTCGTTCATCTTTTCGATCTCTCCACCATACTATAAAAGTGGATGCACGTGTATTTCCTCAATACGAACGAAAAGATAAGCTACTGTGTAGATTATTTTGTCGTCCCAAGAGTATCTTAAAAGGTTTTACTTGTTTAAGTGCTTTATGATCAAACATTTATTGATGATCATATCCATTTATTTCTGTTCATATGAACATTAAATTTGCGTATACACCATAACGGATATGTAATATTTCCTCCGATCGTATCCAGCATGAAGTTTAAGTATTTTTGGCACACTTCTTCATGACCTTGGGGTCTGATCGTATCTTAAAGTAACTCGGAAGTCAATCCTGCATGAATTCTGGGTGAAAAAATCTCAGTCAATCAAACTGTCAGTCTTCGATATTCTAATTTTTCTTAGTTTTTTGCACGGAAAATTTTGAGTAGAAATTCATAGGTACTGTTTTGATTCTTGAAGTCGTGCATTAGTTGAAACATTTTTTTGTTTTGTATTTCTTCCCATGTCTATCTATCTTTTTTGCTATTTTTATTTGTCGTACTTTGTACGCTTATGACAATGACGGATGATTTCATCCCCCGACAACACCATTCATGTCTGAATTTAAAATTCGACATTCAAGGGCGAGTTAGCTTAAAGGTGAAAATCAAGAAGGGAACAGCGGGTGGTATCCAAATAGTTGAAACAGAATGAAAATGACTGACAATTATCAGAAAGTTATTTCCTAATTCCGCGCCGTAAGATTTTGTTTTCATTATATTTTGTTTTCCTATTACATCTGTCTGCATTCATTCGAAAGCACGAAATTGAATGTGTCTAATATTTTGCACTTCGTTACTGAATTTGTCAGCTCTAGGAAATAACAATAATTATAACTAGAATGTCCAGTGTGATTTTGCAACGGTTCAGTGATTACCTAGAATGAATCAGTTAAGATAGAATACGGATTACTTATTCAAGTTCGTGTGGGAAATGCGATAGAGAAATCGTTGCATAGAAGCGGATATATTTTTTTGAGATTTTGCTCGTTGTTGTGTGGGTTGTGGGAGAGACTATACTACCTGACTATAGATATTTTCGGGATTGTCTGGTACTTTGATGGCGTGGAGGACCTTCTGATGAGTACCTTTAAGCTAAGTTCATAATTCTGTAATGACATTCGGGTTTTCTTTCAGCCGTTTACTTTGTCCCTTGCAATTTATCTGTGTACATGTCTCGTTCAATATGTAGTGATACTGCCCGCATGCGGTTTAATTTGTCGGGCATCTCATATGTTAGGCCTTGTAATGCACCTTTCTATACTTATATATATATATGTACCTGAACTAAAATCAAATATATGTAGTCCTGTGATACAGTCTTTGGCATATACCCAAAATAATCAATAGTAAATATGATCATAAACATTGTAATTTGCCTTTTATCCTCAATTTACTTCTAAACACGTACATGTTTTCAAGCACTCTGTCAGTATTTACTGTACTCATATCACTAGTACAACTCACTTATTCAGCAGAATTCTCTGACACTTTTGTAATGATAACTACACGGAAAGTTGACAAACAACACTAACCTTCAAAGTAACGATGGAGTGTGCAACTTTCAGCGATGCGCAGTATTAATATGAAATATATAACCGTGCAGGAAATGGTTAAAAGCTAAATAGTGACAATAATAATAACAATTTTACTGAAAAATTAATATTTTGAGTGTTGTTGTGGCGTGGAGTTTTGTACCACAGTTATGAAGGTTTAAAATCGCTAATTAATAAAAATAGCCATTTTCTTCGTATTTTGAAGATATTCGTCGTAACATCAATAGTCTATAGAATTTGATCTAAGCAGTAATACTTTGGGTTGAATTTGCTTCGAAGAAATTACTATTGAGCGTCTAATTTCCGTTGGCTCTTCCTAGTACACGCAACTACTAATCATTTTTTCATTGAGAGTGTTTCTAAGATAGAGTATCTAGTATGTATGCAATAATATTAGAGACCCTTTTGATAATGTGTGATTCTAACAAAATATTTTCATAACTTGTAATAACAGTTGACTAACTAACTGCACGGTTTTCTCGTGTGTTTTTCTTTGCATGTGTATGAACAGTTCGTTTGAGACGAATTGGTCGCGAGAAGTAAAGTCACATCCTTACTTTGGAAATATCCAATGAAACCTGGAGCAAAGGTACTACTTGATATTTATTCTTAATTGCATGCTAAGCTTTATTTTACAATAAATTTGCTGCTCTTACTGCTTCCTATCATGTTGACATAAATGTACATTATACAGCTTGTATAACTCGTCGCTGATATAACTTTAGGCATGGGCAAAACATATGATACACGGGGTACAGGAATTTTGAAACTTTTAGGATATTTTAGGAGTCAGGTTTAATTATATATAAACTTTTATTAGGAAAAATCGATTCTGTTCAGGTCGTTCGGTTGGGAAGAATAAGTACCGCTCGTATTGACCTCTACGAATGAATAGTATTTAATTGGTACACTTGTGGAAGTCTTTCTGTTTACTTAGCTCTTACTGTAGATTTGATTTAAAATTAGAAATATTATACTTTTTGTCTTGTCCAAATATGTGATGTCAATCTGTCTGTTGTGTTTCAATTTCAGAACGCAGATCAAAACGAATCGGTTGAGTTCGAAAAGAAATCTGAACATATAGACTTAAGTTATATAAAAATTTATTATTATTAATACTGTACATACGTCGGAAAAAACGGCTCAGCAATTTTGTTTCGGTCCTACATATCTAAGTTTGTGGCGAATGTATGTGTATATATTGCGTTCATTAAGCAGTGCTATAGTACGTCATGTCCAGGCAAAATTATTCCCAGAAAGCCGGAGAAATGTGTTTTTATGTTGTTGTTTGAGTTTAAGCAGGATAGTATCTAAGTAAAAAATATAAGTATAATATACTTGCGAAGCTTTTAAAAATAAAATATTATCCATGTTAAGAGTGTACATATTACGTTATTATGCTTAATTCAATAAATTATATATAGTTATTATCTTTCGAACTAAGAAAATAAATGTATCCAAAAATACAGGGAAGGTTCTTAATAGCAAAGTACTTATCTGCATATACTCATTACAATTTAGATATAGATATATAAAGAAATAGTTATAATATATATTGTGGTTTGTAATTTTTTCGTTCTCTCGTATATAACTATTGTCTATATGTATATGTACGTCTGTATTTTCACCCTGAAATGTAAGTCAGATGTCATATTTCCAGTCCCCGATTTAATCAATAATTTTATTATTATTTGCGTTTAAAAACAATTCACGATCATTATACTTTGTCAGTTCCTATATAATAATGTGCACTCGTCAGTCCATGTTGTTTGATAATACTGTGTTTCTTTGTGGTGAAGCAAGTGGAACTGTAGACACTATACAGATAGATTTTACCATTCTGTATGTACCTTGATATCTTGAGAGTGTGAATTATATAACTGAGACTACAAGACTTTGTAAGACTAAATTAGTTTCAAGACAGTTTAACCGAATACTTTAAAAAGCGAGTAGTCAAGGAAGGAAATCAGCTTTCGTTGTGCAGAAGGTAAATTTTTGGTTTGCGTTGATTCGAATTTTTTCATGTTTTCGTTTTCTTTTCCGTTTGTTTTGTTATGTATGTATAATCAAATTATATCTTCTCGGTTAACTCAAACTAACAACAACGAACTTACTTTTATTATACTTATATTTACAGTGTGTGCAAATTGTTACTTAAAAATAGTTTTTCAGTATATATAATCACATGTCACATTGATACAGACATGATTGTTCACACGATCTGACGAAGTGATAATAATGTCAAGCTGTAGGTTGTTTGGGCTTGACTGTATTTGAGTAAACATTCAAGTATTCACATAATCCCACTACAGACGTTGTTTTTACTTGTTAATAGTATTCTGCTACTACACCAAATACAAGTGAAGATCTATTATATAGTAACTGCTTCTAGTAGTATAGAATAGATATGCGTTGAACTCCGATTTTACATGTGTAATTATTATATGTATACATGTATTTATGTAGCTGCACACTCATGCATGTGTAATTATTAGATTTTATTTAGATTGCTGGCAATTTTTACGTGTACTCTATGCATTTGCATTGCATATCTGTAGTCTCTGGCTTTATAATAGATTTTAATGAAATATTTTAATATTTCAAAATAACTGACATGGAGTTTAAATTTCCGAGTGTAAAAAGTATCTACCAAAACTTGTACAGGGCATGACTTATTATTTTAATGGAATCGAAAAAGTATTGATTATGCAAGTTGAGTATGGTATGGGTTATTACAAAATGCAATCATTCATTTTATTTTAATGTAGTATAGTACTTTTTATTAAATTATAGTATTTCCAGTCTGCATTGATTGAATATAAATGTATGTATTATTGTACTGAATGCTTAACCAATGACTTTATAAACGTAGTGCAGAGATATCAGATTTTTTTCCTTTGTTGTAGTCATGGTATAACGTAGTTTTAAAACGGATGAATTAATTTTGCAAGTTTTAATACAAATAATTTGGTTTTTTATGTGATGTATAGTCTAATCATGACTTCCTTGATCTTATTTCAGCTCGTTTGAAGAGAATGGGTCGCGCCCCACGTAACTATCTTCTCGGTATGACTTCAAGGAGTATCACATCTTGTTGAAAATTTTCAAATTTCTTTAATGTAGCAATTTTAGATGATTGTCACAAGCGCTCATGTTAGCCATCCTCCTATACAAACATTGTGCCGCTTGTATGCTCTACAGCAGCTATAACTTATAATAAGATTCGTTGATAATTTTATTGTTCTGTACTTGTGGTAAAAAAAATTATTCACTTTGTTTACCATTGCCTTTGACAGTTAAAGAAACGCAGGGTTTTGAAAACTCTGAAATTTGACATTCAGTTGACTATGTATGTAAACCTTATAAAAACAGCATTTTGTTTCTAAATTTACCAAATGTTTACCGTGGATGCTGTCAATAGTATTCGATTCCGGAGGAAGGCGGTTGTTTGTGTAACATCAATAAACAACACGTGTGTTGACTCCATCGAAAAATTCCATTGGCAATTTTTGTTACCTTTGAGCCTGAATTAACATTTTGTTCGTGATAATATACATTTGTATAATATTATTATATTTATCGGAAACCAAATTACAATTTTACGTCGATTATTTTGTTTAATGCCAAAAATCGCGCCCAAGTAGTTGGTTTGGACCAGTTGTAGAAACCAGTTAGTTCGGTTGGAATTACTTAGAGTTGATACCGATACAAATACAAAGTAGTGTTCTTGTTTATTCAAATGTATTCATAAAGGTTCAGTCATAGACTCCTCAAGTCTTGAAGCTGAATAGCTGAAACACAAGCTCTCACTGGGAAGAACGATGCGGCTTTAGCTTTAGCAGGGATAAACTGTTTATTGCCTGTTTTATTTTCTAAAAAATGTTAAATTCGCAAAGTTTTAGAATAGTGTAGTACAGTACAGATTAGGTATGTGAATATCCAATTTTAATGCGAATAAAAGCCAACGTGAACTTGCTTCTGTTGAAGTTGCTGAAAGTTTTCCCTCCTTCTATTCTGTTTTCAAGCCATTGTATATTGTATTTAGTGAAAATTAAATTAATGAAAAGTATGGATAGCCGTAGGAGTTCAAGATGAAGACAATTTAGGTTCTAAAATTTTGTTCGTTTTGTTTTAAAAGTATGTATACATATAATTATTATTTGTTGGTATGTTGTTTTCCTGTTACATTACGTATGGTGTGTAGATATTATACATAATATACTTACTTGCAAATATCTATCTGGGAGTGTCGAGGATAATTATCACAGTTCTATTATTTGCAAAATAATGTTCGAAGCTCTTGAGCTGCCGCATTCTCGCCGATTGACGTTAAATCATTATTATTAATTCTTTTTATATTACTCTTTCCAATCTTCTTTTTCTTAGTTGAATTTACGGTCAGTCTAGTGTTGAGTTTACAAAAGATGAGGAACATATGTAAATATTAAAATATGTATAGGTTTCAAAACAAAATGTAGTAGAAAGCTCAATTTTGTTTGTAGAAAAAATGTGGTCTGAAAGGAATCCCTATAATATTTTTGGTGCCCCTGTATAAATAATATTAATATGCGGTTTATTGTTTGTGTTTATGATTATCAAGTATTGGTTGAATAACGACATTTTCTTGGTTATTTTAAAGTACACAATTTTTGACGGTGGCAGCATGTCAGTAATGTCGATAAATGTGATTTGACTAAACTGTAATATGCTAAGAGCAATTTTAATATATACTCTAATAAAAAGTATGTCAGTCCTGTGTATGTCTTTAAAACTTTTGTAGATTTCAATTTTATTCTCCTCTGATATTTAAATTCATCTTTATGGTACTTTGTTATTTTCATTTCTATGAAAAATCATACGAAAACTAAAAGCATATTCATTCGGTCGTCAAATATCTCCAAAGCCTACAAGTATTGTCAGACGCAGCAGTCAAAATGCATTCACTCAAGTAGCTAATACTGGCTGAAATCACTTTGCCGGTATGACCTTCTAACACTTGAATACATTTTCCTAACTCAGGGTGCCAGAGTTTAACTTTTTTATCATCACTGCACGTAACTAAGAAGGCCCCGCTTGGGCTGAATTGGATTTGATTGATAGCAGCCGGATGAGCATCCACATTAAATTTCGTTGTACATGTAGGTACATCACAAATAAGTAGTCGTCCGTCTTTTGATGATGAAGCCAGAGTTTTTCCTCTGTAGTCAAACCGGACATCTGTTACCTTAAAAATACCTTACATAAGCTTCAACATTATAATTTTTCTGCTGCAGCTACTATTATTCATACGAAATCGGCGTAACATGATATGTTTTGTTTGCTGTTTTAAAACTTTCACTAGAATTTGGAAACTACGTACAAAACTTTTCCATACAAGCATACATACATATGGAACTCTGTTATACTTAAATATAATACATAGCTCAATGTGTTCCTGTGATTGGCCTTCCTCTAAATTAGTAACGCTAATAATACTTAAAACTTAGAAATTGAAGTTCAAAGTCATGAAAAGTTCGAAAATAAATGTCACGCATAATCAACTTATTCTTTGCATTTGGCTGAGTAAAGACTAAACATACCGCTGACAGATAACCGAAAATATCTTTTCTCCCTGACCTTGCTTTTGGCTCTTCTCAAGGATTGGGAGTGAATATTAAGACAGTACTACATACATGTAATATGTACTCGACATAAGTAAATTATGTTTGACGTATTGTAATACACGGGCGGGTACTAACTTTGAACATGCCGATACATAACGTACTTTATGTATACTTACATATAATAAATCACATAGAGATACGAAATACCAAGTACGTAAGAATCTAATCGGCAGTTTCATGAATGAGTAATTATATATTGAGAGGTCTATCGTCAGCCAAGTTTTGGACTATGAGTTTGATACCACCCATGAGACAACTCATTGGCAGACGTGCAAATATTATTGAGTATGACTACAGGAACTCAAAGCAGGTGAGGTGAACCGTGCAAATGAAAGTTCTTCCAACTTTCAGCTCTTCATTTCTAAAACTCACGTCATTCTAATAATAAAACAAAAGTAACTTTTAAGACTTTTGGTTACATGCCCATGAATCAACTTACCTCTTCATCATGCTCCATGAAAACTGACAAGCAATTCCTATCCTTACGAATGTCCCAAAGTCTGACGGTAGAATCCATGGAGCCGGAAGCAATTTTATCACACGAAAAGTTATAAAGACATGATACAACTTCCCCCTCATGACCTTTAAAGTAAGAGATTCTACTTCCACTTCGAAGGTCCCAAAGCCCAATGCGTGAGTCGTACGAGCCTGTGAGTAACGTTTGGCACGTTTGGTCAAAAGATACGGCAGAAATTTCAGCGTCATGACCTTCCAAGGTATACATGGCTACACCTGTGATATAGGAGACTGTGGCTTTTTTAAACCGTAAAATAATTGCATTGAACAATGAACGCATGCACTGCACGTACATATTCTTACTTCTTACCACTAGTCAAATCATAGACAGTTGCAGTACTATCACTAGAACCAGCCGCAGCTAAAAGGTAATCTGGACTAAATTGAGCAACTTGAACTTCCGACATGTCGGATCCTCGTAAAATATGAAGGCATTCCACCTCAGAGTTATCTTCCTCTAAGCACACCCTCCACAATCGCATAGTTCCATCGTAGGAACCTGTTAGGACCCGGTCGCTATGGAAAATGCGTTTGGAGCCTTGTGAACTTAAATAATTAATAATTATTATTGTGTTTATCGTCATACTTACTTTACCAGAGAGGATTGATGGACACACTGCAGACAATGTCAATGTGATCCCCCAGAGTGGCTAGCTCCATGGCGGTCTGGCAGTCCCATATCCGACATGTTCTGTCATAACTTGTGGTTAAACACCTAAAATTTTAAACCAAATTATATTTTGTAAAACTTCATAAATGGAAAATAATATTAATCAACGTTTGCAATAAATTATTTTACGAGAGTTACTTCGTCCCATCCTTCGTAAGGCAAGCATCCGTCAACGGCATGGCATGCGTTCGCAACATTCTAGACGTACGATACTTCTTCTCGTAGTCTGGCACCAACTTTCCCTTCAACTTCTCTAAACATTCTTGGAGGAGACGCTTATGTTTCCTTGGCAGTACACTCTCTCCTACTTCGCGTATTATACTTTCTGCTACTTCCGCAGTATTTGAAACGATTTCAAAATCCAAGAGGTCTACTATTTTCTCACGAGTTCGTCCATTCTCCTCTACATACTCTAAAATCAATCCGGGAGGGAAATATCGAAGATGAACCCAACTAAATTTCATATTGAGAACCGAAATTAAAAATGCCAGAAAATATTAACTAAAATTGAGCTTTTACGAAATTTATTACAAGTTTAACACATATTTGAATGAACTAAATTAGGCTTTGGCTTTTGAATGTGCTTTTTATTCTGCTCTCTGCATGCCAAACTGCCACACCATTATGGTAAGAAAATGGAAAACATGGCTTTGAGTTCACTAGTGCAACAATAAGGTTTACTCGCCTTTCACATTTATGTAGTCTACATTATAGAAAAAATTACGCAATAATTCAGCGCTGTTTCATTGTCAAAATCACAAGCCGAGTTAATAAAACATTGACCAAACAAGCACGTTTCTATGTATCTCGCTGTCCCGAGCATGCCACATGCTACACGTTGTTGCTACGGTGACTCCCGGTTAAATACAGTTGTAGTTTCATTCACCACGGTTGCGCCATTTCTCCATTCGTTTGTCCATACCCCTACTTTCCCACACATAGCGCACTGGAGAAAGTACGAGCTACCGAGTTCTACTTTTACGGAATATTTTCTAACAATTTTATTTTGTATTGTCTTTGTATATACAGTAAAAATATAGGTTAACTGAACATTCCTAAACTTAAATAAGCATTGATTTTTACTAATTAAGTATATTTGTTAGCTATGTACTTCGCTATCGAAGGTTCATTAGTTCATACAAAAAAGAGAAAGTAGCACAAAAAGCAGGAGAAAATCGATTTTCATTCTCCAGTTCTGCATGACGGTACATATTAAAATAGTGTAAATTCCTCAAGCTAATAATTAAACTAAATATAATAACAACTTAAAATAAACGAGGACTGAAGCAATATGTCATTGCACATAATTCAAAGAATAGCCTGTGAAAAAGACAATTCACAGATTGTCCCCAGTAACCCCAGAGATGAATTACAGAAGCAACGACTTTCCGGGTTATACGAACTTTTACTAGTTCTACGTGTTCTTCTGACTTTAAATTTCCAAACGGGATGGATTAATCAGGAAGAGTTTTCCAATTCATTGGAAATTATTGCAGGTGAGAATGCAATTCTGAATTTAACATGAATGGACATGTGTATGTGTACAGTGAATACAAAAGTTGTTTTACTGTAACGAGCTTATGCATTTGGTGTTTTAGGTGACCATTTTGACTTGCAAGTATTTAAGTCAACAGCCTTCAACTCTTCTTTCCCAACAAAATCAGTTGCATTGATGCAATCCACAATCTACATCCCATACTTTTTCGGTTATTTCCATACAACTTACAAAGACAACTTGGGGAAGGAGGCTATTCCCAACTCCAAGTTATTGATTCTCTTTCCACGCCTTTTCTACGTTGCACTCTCATTCCTCGTAGATTTCCTCATGGTTCGCTTTTGCAAGAAGAATAAGCAAGATTACACAATCCGACTAGTTACTTTAGCAAGCTCCCAAATTCTACTTATCTTTGCGTCAAGAACACATTCCTCATCAATAAACATACTGCTCTTTGGCTTACTAATTTACTTAGTCTCGGAGTCAATGACAAGAATGACTGAGCACATCCCATTATTGAATGCCTTTGCCACGGCAAAGGATCCATTGGACCGTGTAAAGTACATGAGAGAAATTCGTCAGAGTGGGTTCAGTACTATTGACAAGCTGCGATGGATCACACTAATTATCGTTGTTGGCACCTTCAATGATCCAGAGTTTTTCCTTTCCTATGGCGTCATCCCATTGTTTTTCTACATGCAAAGGGGGATAGGGAACAGAAATGTTGGGATAAAGCACTTCCAAGCTAGATTCTTCATGTTCCTACTGTACTTCTTTGCATTTTCTATCCCTTTTATCGTCTGGGACTCATTCTACTACCAGCGTGTAAGTTTGGATGACTTGAATCATTTAAAACTCACAATGGACAGCTTTGTCGTTACTCCTGTCAACTACTATGTGGATAAGGGCTATGTAATGAGAAGCTTGAGTGAAAATCCTTGGATTCTCGGCAACTTTCTCATTCTGTTCAATATTCTGGGAGTTGTTGGCTTGGTGTCCTTCGGCAAAGACATGTATGACATGTGTTTTCTCTCGTGGAGTCAAAAACCCAGATTGGATTCCCATTGGACCTTTCTCAACGCAAGTTTATTCATCCCATTATTTTTCCTGATACCAAACAGGTCTCCCTTCGACTTGGTGCCTCTAATTTTCCCCTTGGTTTACATGCACGGGCATAAAATCCCGTTAATTAGTCGCTTCAATAACAAAATTGGTTTCAGCTGGTTCCTTCTCAATTTCATCAGCATTGTGTACTTCGGGTATGTGAATCAAGGAGGGATCATGTCTAGCTTACTGGATTTATATTCTCAGCTGGTTCCAATTCGATTTAATTCTACTCAAGTTAACATAATCTTCTCCCAAATGTCTGCCATACCACCAATTTTCGTTTTGGCTATCCCAGCCAAGTGGAAAACTTTAGTTACAGCGCCAACAGCAATGACAGAGGAAGAGCTGGGAATTCCGTCCACGCTGTACAAAACTGTCCTCAAGCTGGAAATGAATAGTAAAATAAGAGTGTTCCACACAGGTGTGACTCCGTTGCCCAAATCTCATTTCGAGAGGGATTTATCCCGGATTATTTATAGAAACCAACAAAGTGAGCAGGAACCAGAATCACTGGACAAAGTGAACTTCTTACTGATTCCATCATCGGATGCCAAAGATGTTGAAGACCAATTCAAAAACTTGCAAGTGTCTCATGTGAAAACGTATTGGAATCACATTTGCTTTTCTTTCTGGAATGAGGAAAAACAGAAACGACCACTGGTGGACGTGGGACTTAACCTATATCAGGTGGAAATTCGACCCAACTGGAAGAAAAAACTCGGGGCGCATAATTCAACAGCGAAGGATCAGCGCTTTCAACAATTATTCCGCTTTCATGACTTCTTTTCTCAAATAATGTACTATGTCGTGAACGGCTTCTCTATGATATTTACAACTGTACTATTTTTTATGAGTTATCTAGTATTTTTAACTTAACGTTTTGGTATACTGTTTTCACAATTTTAACGAGTATGTAACCAGGTTATAAGAGTCGATATTCATGAATATATACTTCTTGCTTTATGCTTCAACCTTTGCAATAAATTGCTAATTTGCAAAGATTTATGACAAATACAAAACTTTTTATTGAAAAACAAAGACAGTTTTTTTTAAAAATATACATGTATTTAAACTTAAGGCCAGATTCACTCCTGCATACTTTCCTCTCCATTTGTTTCTTCAAAGTTGTTCAGTTTAACTGAGGTTTGCTCTCTTATCAGTGCGAATAATTTCAAACATACGTTTGTCAACGATTCCGTAGAACTTATAACCACATCTGACGAGGTTTTACCTTCAAACGTGAGCAAACATGTTTGATCCCTGGATGGCATGCAACCTAGTGTTATAACACCACCTCCGACGTCATTTGTTTCTTGTTCGGTCAAATCCAGGGCTTCTAGTTCCTTCCCAGTGGGATCCATATAATATTGCTTACCGTCGAATAGCTGGTAACCCATACAATTTTCCATTATTTTAGACGGTAAACGCATACAAAATAAAACCTTTCTGCTAGAAAACATATGTACTAATATTGTTTTTCGCATAATTACCAAAGTGCTGCCTATCATTATATCAAATATAGGGATCCCTCCATCAGCAAGTGCGAGACCAGCTGCAGTTATACAGGCAGCCAGCGCTGAACCACTGTCTTCTAAAATGGTTAAATGAACTTCAAGAACAGCCTTTGGGAATTTGTCCTGTAATAGTATAAATTAAAAATAATCCATGTATTCAACTCTATTGCAACAATTTAGTTAAAAATCATGACGAAACTCACCAAGATCACTATGGCTTCCAAAGCATCTTTCATTAGTGTGACGAACCTTTCAGGAACCTTTCCCCCAACCGTCTGAATGTCAACCGATACTAAACCCGTAGGGCTGAAAATAAACAAAACAACCGATGAGCAACAACATTTCCATAATTATATTGAACAAGTTACAACTTTTATATGCAGAAATAAATACAGCCAAAGCCAACCTGAAATCAATTTTCTTGGACAAATCTCTAGGCCCTTGTACTATGCAAATGACTTTTGTCCGCCCATACTCCACATAAGATGAGCCTCGTGATTCTTCCTTCACTCCGGTTTGTACGACTAAAAACAACAGAAATTGACTAAAATGAGAGAATTTGAAATCAAATAAAAAAGAAACTGAAAATATTACATATTTATACTTTTTGAAACTACAAACGTTTAATACACTTACAAACTGGTCTAACTTCATTAATACTACGTCCATCCTGGCGCTTCCCCGTTTCTTCATTTATCAAAGGGAGTTTTGAGTTAATCAAGTTGGCCCGACTAAAACCTTTGAGTTTTCCAGGGGTTCCCTTGTTTTTCTCCATTTCGGTTGTCCTTTAAGTTCAATTAGATTAAATAAATTAATTCTCACCCCGTGAATTACTTTTTTCGTAATAACGTAAAAACCAAAAATATATAATGAAATTATCAAAAAAACTTGATTTTCAGTTGTAGGTCTTACAATATATTTTATATTAAATTTCAAAAATATCCAAAAAATCCTAAACTTTGCTCTTTGCTGGAAAGACTGTGATTGTGAACGAATTGGCGGACCCACATGCGTTAATATTTTTAAATTTACGCGGCAACATTTCCGGTTGTTCAAGGAAATCTAATTATGTACCTTTACTACACGCGTGTACTTGTGCAAGGCAAGGGTTAATCAAAATTTCTGAACTAAATATTATTTTAATGCAATGAGTTCGTGTACTTTTAAGTCTTCGCTAATCAATCGTAAACTTATTGTCAACCCTACATACACATACATACATCCATGTACTTTTAAGTATAATAATGCAGTATTAGTACAAAACATAGTTCAATGCTCTGTTTAAGTTTTAAATAAGTTTGACACAAACATTAAAAAGATTAAATTCAGGATAAATAATTTAATACTCTCAATGAGTTTGAAGCAGCGATTAAAACAGTACAATAATTTCGTTGTAAACATGGGCATAGTAAAATACCCAATTGGCAGGAACAACAATATTAAATAAACACAATAAAAAACGAGAACTGAGCTTGAAAATTCAGTGTTTTTAGCTTCTCCTTGTGAATGCTGAAGCCGATGACACAATAATACTAGTTGTTATTTTAAAAAGATCTTTCTTGTACACGCAGTTTGCTTTTTAAGTATCAACATTTGAGTTTCGATCCTCTGTGCGATAAAGCCCAGGATTGAAGTACAGTTTTGAGCTCCATCCATAGCTATGGAACGATGGAATTTGGTGCCTGCCAATCCCGAATTCCCGGCCCTTATCCTCTAATTTGTTAGCAATCTATAGATACATAAATATGAAAATTAATAACTTTTATGTTTTAGACGGTGAATGGTGTATATAATTTACTTATACATCAGAAAAAAGTAACTTACGACTTGTAGCATATCTATCAGCTCCATATGATGTGCGTGCTCAGTAACAACGTCAATGAAAGTTTGCATATACCATGAACCATGATCAGGGTGACGATTAGAAACGTAACCCGGACAGGTTGAACAGCACAATATGATATCTTTTACTTCAGGGTAGTTTCCAGATTTCCTTCTAAACCTTCGTGGAGTATGGGAATCAGTTTCGGTAACATCCACTCCTCCGTTCCATTCATCTCCGCGGCAAGCATTGATGACAAATATCTTCGGGATGTCAATGAGTACTTCACAATTGGCATTGTTAAACGGACGTAAAATATCATTCCAGATTTTCAAAAGTGCTCCATCGGCCATGTAAATATCCTCATTTGCAGTACCGTGGCTCATTACGCAGACAAAACAACAATTTACTTTCTTTTCCCGGAACTGCTTGATAAAGTTTTCAAAGATTTCAGTGATTTCCCCACTATGGACATCGTCGCGAACAGTGGGGACAAATCCCAATAATTCCATCAGCTTTGTCAACCTTTCAACATCCTTTTCTGAACCCGAGCGGGTAGGAATAGATCCAGATGACGATGCTGATGATGAGAAATTGGCGTTATTAATAATTAAAGCGAAGCCTCTAGGATTTGACGTCATCTCATAGACAGGCTGGAATTCATACAATATAATTATTAAATTAATTATGTTAAGTACTCCTATGTATTAATTATTCAATGAAAAATATAACCTACCACATGTACGGTAGCCCCACTGTAAGGTTCCGTAGCCGTCTTCAGAGACACCACTTCAGCCGCCACAACACCACTGCTTAAAAGATTACATTCAGTTTTATATTAAAAAATTCATAAGATATTCATTGTAATTTTCCCGTGTATAAAAATATTTCTATTATTTACCTCGAATGTGCTACCTCCGTTCTTTGAGAGGCTGACGCTACTACTGGCACCGCCAATTCCGGGATAAGTAATTTAGCTTCATCCTCATATCCACAGCTATTCAGGGCATTATGAAGGGCATAAAAAGCTGTGGGACCTCTCGTTTGTATCCACATAAAAAATTCCGTAGCTTGTTCTCCCGGAATGTAATCCTTCTATTATATATCACATTAACCACAAACAAACATAAAATAAGAGCAACGAATCCCAACACAATCAACAATCTCAAATCTCAGCCAGGAAGCAATAACACACAACTGCACAATACATATTAAAAATCCATTATCTGCATCCAATTTATTTATTATTTAATTAATATACACATTCCACGTATTGACTTCCTTACCGAAGAATACTTTACCTGAATTCGTTTAACATCTTCATCATCCATTACAGTATCCTCAATAAGTTTGGAGTAGATTTTTTCCAAATCTACCCCTTGCGACAGATGAACGATATTCCGTTGAATTATCTGACGATGTTCCTGTTCCATTTCGTCAGTCTCTTGGCAATGCAATGGCACTTAAAATACTTTGAGTTTACAATAATTACTTAAAACTTCAAGCAATTTTATTTATAAAAATACTTATAACCGTATACTTATAAGTAATGTCCAAAAATATACGTTTAGTAAATGTCTTAATTTCTTGACCTAAATGACTAAATTCTTAAAAGTTGTTCCTGGTAATTTAATTTTTATTAGGCACGCCGAAGCAAGGCACGTGTTAAAAAATTGATTAAAAATTACATATACCTTCATAAATGAAGTAATTGCTAATTATAGCACCTTCTTTTAAATGTGAAAGTACAAGGAATGTTAATTACGCCTAAAAACTACACAGATGACTTCTAAAGTAAGGTTTTAACTTAACTAATACAAAACGTCTTAAGAATGAGATCCATGAAATTATTCTATACCATCTATGGCACCAACGCCACAGTCATTGAAAATACTTTCATATTTAATTTTCGGCAATTTACTTCCGCGCCAACCATTCTTGACCAATGATGTTCATCTCGTCGATGAACGCAGAGCCAATGAGAAAATTCTAAGAAAGGAAGCAGGACAATTTGCCTAAGGCTTGGCCTAAAGGGTAATTTCATTGTGATTCATAGAGAAACATTAGGTTGCGGAAATTTTTTTCATAATTAACCACACCTACATTTACTCTTAAAATTTCCAGAATTTAATAATTAATACAATTATTTTGTGAAACTATTGAAAATGTAGTGTAATAGAATAATCAACATGGATTTTATGACTGACGTGAAGAAAAAAATAGAAATCTGATTTGGTAAGAGAGACATTTGTGGAACATATACATACATACGTATCTTATATTGCGCAGTACGAGAGAAATTCATTTTTAGTATGATTGAGTATTGAAAAGTATTTGTTTTTATTTATTTTCTTAAATTAATTCACCCATATAAAGGCTTTAAGGAAAAATAATAACTTTAATTTGATTTTTTTATTCCAGGAAATAAACTTTTGGGGGTCGAACAACCGCGTGAAGGCTGTCAACGACCCAACGAATTTAGGATTCCCGGATATATAAAACATTTGACCTCGTTTAAAAAGCTGTAAATTGTAACGGTGAAGTTTTACTGTAACGGAGAAGTTTGGAACACCCTAACCAGCGTTGAAAATGCCTATAATAAGACCTACGTAAGTTGCACTTTCAAAAAAATATATTCCACAATGTAAGGAATTATGGGAGTAATTGTTTAGTTATGTAGCGTATTTAATTTCAAGTGTTGATCCAATTCAGAAATATTAATTTTTATAATGATGTTGATTTTTCTCTTGCAGGCATACTCCTGGAATCGACTACAAACTCATGAAAGATGAGCTGGAAAGGTTGAAAACGTTTTATGCACCGCTTTGGCCTGTCAAATTCCTATCTCCTCTGGCCCTCGCCCGTGCTGGATTTTTTTACATGAAGGAGGGGGATAAGGTATAATTAAAATTAAATATGGCCTTCTAACTTTTATTATTTTATATATCTTATTATAATAATACTTTGATAGTAACACTATTGGTTATATCATTGATAATTTAACAATGTCATTGACTTAAAGTTGTAATCACTATATTGTTTACATTTATTTTCATCAGGTTCAATGCGCCTTTTGTACCGGGATTTTAAAAAACTGGGAAGAAGGAGATGTTCCGCTTAAAAAGCATGTACACAATTATCAGCATTGCAATTTTGCGTTCAAATTGTTTCATAAGAATGATGATGGAAAATTAAAGGACACAAGCAAATCAGATTCATTCACCACGGCGTGTTTCTCCCCTCGTTTAATGAGTTATACCGGACCAATATCGAAGCAAATGGTCTCCGTGATCTCAAGACTCAACTCGTTTAATAATAATAAATGGCCCTCTAAAACTGGCCAAACCCCGGAAAGCATGTCAGCGGCTGGGTTTTACTTTGAAGGAACCGAAGATTTAGTAAGGTGCTTCTATTGTGATGGTCACATAAAGGACTGGTTGCCAAGTTGCAATCCATGGAAAGTACATGAACAAAAGTTTCCTGAATGTGTTTTTATCAACTTGAACAAATATAATCCATACCTTCACGACCGATTGAACTCAAAACTTGACACCAACCAAATAAAAAATAAACCCCAACCTAAATCAGGTACGTTCATAGAAAAAGCAATTTTTATAAGTTGTGTTGTGTATACTAACGATCACAAACTTGTATACGAATAAAGAAAATATAATTTCATATTTGCTTATAGTTTCAGAATTACAAGAAGAAATACGAATGCTAAAACAACAGCGTCTCTGTGTTTACTGCGCCAAACAAGATGCTTCTGTTGTGCATTTACCCTGTGGACATATGATTTCCTGTCCAGATTGTTCGAACCGACACCAGATCTGCCGACGTTGTCATTTCCCTGTACGGAATACAGTTCAAACTTTCTCGTAAATTCGGATCTTCATATAGTTTTGTGCACCCGTTCTCTGCACCTGGTCTCATTGTCAGTAGAAGAAAATGATATTATTGCCGAAATAATAACCTACGACTAGTCATGTGAATGACCTGTATATTTCTCCATAATTTAATTTAAGGTGGCAAATCACAAACTCTCTCATCACTCAAGTGATGAAGAATCTCATGTACACTATAAATTTTGTAAATCACACTCTATATTTTTATTTATTTTCAGTATTAAATCGATTGCACTTTTCTAGAAACACATCGTTTATTTAGCGGCATATTCATTTATAATCAATTAACATCTTTTCATAAAAAAACAACTGCATTATTGAAAATACTACATACAGAATCTCAAAACAAACAAACACCATCGATACCCTTGAACGATAGATTTTTCCTCTAGAGAAATTCTTGTCTTTGAGGGAGGGAGATTCAAAATCCCATTTGAGTAACAAATTGCAATTAACGTTAAAAACTGTACTTGTCTGTTGTTGTATAGTTAAATAATCATTTTTATCATTGACGTACCAAGTTTAAAAGTACAAATTGGCCTTTAGGAAATTGCATTTAGGTAAGCAAATTTAATAAATAATTTGTCCTCAAATCAAATCATTCTATATTCATGCATAAATTGAAATCCAGGGCATTGTTCACAACATCACAACTTTGAGTCTTAAAATTTAACATATTTTATTAGTCATAGGTTCGTCCATTATTAGTTGAGATTTGTATATACTTTAATATTTTTATAAAGGTAATTAATGTTTGTAATAATAATTAATTTAAATTATTCCAGTTCGTTGGCGAGAGATTACTAGATTCTAGCTTCTGGGATTCGGATTTGGACTGTATTCTCAGCAACAGATTTGAGGGGTCAACCGTCGTCGCAGCGCATTAATGATGGTTAAGAAATAGAATGTTTTCATCTTTTTCCCGAAGAATGTTTTATCCAAGAGGTGGTAATGACTCTAGTGATAGGCAAAACCGAGGCAATGCTAGTTCTAGTCGTGAATCCAACTCTACAAATGCCCCATCACCGAAAAAACCCTGCAATCGGACTGAAGAAAGTATGCAAATGCATTCGAAGTCCCAGTTATGTGAGGTAGGGAGGGAATATTTGTTTAATGATGTAATTGAAATATGCTAAATGCTCGAAAATATTGTTGATAATATGATTATAATTTAATTCATTCGACAAAACTTGTAGCACCACGTATATTTCAGTAAACTAAACTTATAAATTGGCTTGTTTTCGTGTAGGTGGACAATTCCATTGCCCTGATTTCCAAGATTGCGGCCCTCTACGCCGAACGCTTAATGAGTGACATTACACTAGTCATCAACGGAGTTGAGTTTCCTACTCATCGATTGATACTTTGTGCTTCATCAGACGTCTTTCAGGTGATGCTTGGTTTTATGATAGAACTTTAACCGATAAAATAAGCCTTTTTAGTTTTATCATTTTTAAATTGGACAGTATGTGATTCGATCTATTAATTGACATTCACACAGGTGATGCTAATGAATCCGAGCTGGAGTGAGTCACAAAAAAATACTGTTGTACTTCAAGAATCGCCAGATTGTGCTATTTGGTTTGAAGATTTTCTCAAGTATTTGTACACTGGGAGTTTGAAGCTTTTACTGAGAAATGCTCTACACCTTCTTACTCTGGCAGACAAGTACAACGTTAAGGTAAATTATTACCTAATTGGCGCATTATGTGTTGAATGGGTGGTCATCGTATACAGTTTTTCAAGTTATTTTTAAATAATTCCAGGATCTGATTAAACTGTGTTTGGACTACATGGTTGCTCACATACCTTCCGCTGGCAGTAACCATCAATTGATTCAGTGGTACCAATATGCTGCCAATTGTGGACATGTTACTGTTGCTAATGTAATGTTGAATACATTTAATTTAATAGCATGCATTCAAATGAATATGTATAACAAAAGTGAATAATTATTACGCTTTTTTGCTTTTTACAGTACTGTAGAGATTTCATAAAATGGAATTTCGACTCAATTTCAAAGGCTGAGGATTTTCACTGTTTAGATTTGGAGTTGTTGACGTCAATTCTGGTTGAGGATGATGTAGTGATTTATGATGAATTAACGCTGTTCTTGTAAGTGAAATATATCTCAGTATTTAAAGAGGTGTGGTAGTAGTTGAACAATAAGTATATCGCATGTGTAGATTGTTTACGTGTGAAGTGTGTGAACAGAAATGCGTTGGTTACTCAGGACAAAATATTTAGTATGTACGTAAAATTGATTAATTAAATCTTCTTTCTTTATGAAGCTGTGTAGATCATTGGATCAGCTGCCAAAGGGCAAAAATCCCAGCAAATGATCCGTCTTTAGAAGACAGAATGCTACAAATCGTTCAGGAATCAATGGGATGCATTCGATTTCCAATGATGTCACCTAGGCAGTTGGCCGACCTGTTGTTATGTCCTTTGACGCAAAAGTACAAGGAATACTTGATGGAGAAAATGACCATTGGAATGGCATTTCACTCTGGTAGGATTATTTGGCTTGTAATTAAATTATAGGATCACCCACTACTTTTGTATGACATTGTTGATTCTAGGAATGTTTTATAATAGGTGCGGTTAACCGTTGGAACGAATTGATTTCACCACTGGCCAACAAAACCAAATTGTTAACGCCTAGGCTTTATATGACTGACAAGTGGAGTGTCTGTATGACTGTGGAGAACTTCAGCAAGATGGATCATTTCCAGTCAAAAACTTTGGTATTCTCTACACCAGTTTCATTTGCTGAAAAAGTGGATCGTCAGGTTGAGTGGGTGGTGGATTTTTATCCTAAGGGTGTTTGTTTTTTCAAGCATTACCTTATTATTTGGCAGGTATTTAATAATTTTGCCTAAAGTGGGTTATGCGTTATGATTATATTTATGTGATGTCGCACTCATAAAAATAATTGTGAGTTCGAGGTAATTATTGAAATTTATTTTTTTCTTATTCAGGGTACTGTAGAGATTCCCGAGCACGTAATGCAAACAGTGCGCTTGTCAGTTCTATGTAAAAGCGAGGAAGAAACGGATGTAAAGGTCCAAATTGGGATCCTCGTAGCAGGATCGCAAGACGGAGTGGATCATATTATAAAATGTGTTCGACGTAATTACATTTTTACAAAGAATGACCGCGTACTGCATTTCAACGACTTGATTCCCTACTGGGAGCTTACTCAATGTGCCAATTGCCACATAAAATTGAAGAGTGAGGGTGATGCAAATGAGATGCCATCAAGATTCAATATGTCAAATCCATCCAATAACAGCAACGCACAATCATCTCAACCAGGTTTTCCAGACTTCTCCGGAACCAACCCATGTTGCTCCTTCTCAAATAATACTGCCAGTGGGAGAAGTTGCTATCTGGTTGGGGGCAACCATGATTCATTGAAGATTACGATTGTTATTACTCCAAAAAGTGATTACGACTTTTGATTTCAGTATGTTCTTACATGCTCACATTCAGTGAAATATTTCCTACATTTCTAGTATCCCTTACGTTTCAGTAAGTTCTTACCATACATGCCTTTGTTACATACTTACTTACTTCGTCTATTATAGTATTAATTATTAATTCCATCACACAATCAACGCAATCTAATATCCTTTACGCCTACAATAAGTCCGCTCCATTAGAAAATGTTATTTGTAATACCTAAGCATACAAGTGCATTTACTGAACAGGATCTTATTGTCTTTGCAAGGTTCATCATTATTAACAGTTAGCTATATAATATATAAAAGTAAAACAATATTACGAATAAACGTTTTCTTGTCTCTTTTTCGAATTTCCAGTTTGTATACGCAATACTGATTATAATTTTTGTACATTATTGGAATTGCTTAAATTCTTACCCTTGCATACAACCTTATTGATTTCCACTCATTTTCTAATTTTTGAAAAGCAGCATACAATAAATTAATGCAAATATTTTATGCCGTAATAAGTGCCTTTTTACAAAGAATTATAATTTTTTAGAATGCTGATTTACTTTATTGCATCTATTTTCTGCCGTTTCAACAATGTTCACAAACTCTATTTGCCATATATGGCTTTTGTTCTTTATAGTTTTCCTTATTCTCTGTCACTCCACGTCTCGACAAAGAATCCTGCATATTATGTAACTACAGAATCATATTTTGAAGAATAATGCATATCTTCTTTACAAAAAATAATTAACTTTAAATTTACAGAAAACAATTTTATTGACCTACAATTTACTACTAAAAGTTTGTATTGTGCTAATAAAAATCACAAAAGGATTTAAACAACAGAGAAAAAAGAATGAAAGAATTTTAAGAACACAAATGGATAACAAAAACAATTTGAGGTTCATTTCGTGAGGACTCAACAATACTCCAGCTCACAAGATACTTACTACATATGAAATGCAATCATTTAATTTATATAGGTGTACAAAGTTAGTAAACTATAATACGCTGCCCAAAGGTTAACACCTTAAAAGTGTTAGTGAAATAAAGTTTCTCTCTCTGGACATAAAAAAAATAATCTAATAAACATTATTAAAAGATAAATGAGTAAAAACCCAAAATAAAAAAGAATAAATAATTAATACAAATAAGAATAGAATTTAATAAATAAATAATACGAGTAAAACTAGAAGTTAATAAATAATTAATAAAAATAGAATTTATTAAATAATTAATACAAATTAAGGCACAATTTTTAATTATTTGATAATTAAACATAAAAAGATATGAATATATAGTTCATACAAGAAATATAGGTAAACAATAAATAATTAAGCACAAAATACATAAAAATCTATTTGAAAAATTTAAATAAATTAAACAGCAATATTTTTTCTTTCAGTATTTTAATAATATTTCGATTTCCTACAATTTCTCAGTATTCCCCGTATTCCCCCTGCCAGAAGCAAAAGCAACATCTTATCTCGCGGTGCGGGGAGACGAGCGAAGAGACGAGGGACAAATAATGTTATGTGTGTTTGGTTGGAGTGGAAAGGAAGAAGTTCTTGGCGCACTTTTTGCTTGAGTAAAAGTTTTTGGAGCCAAAAAGACATGACAAAGTACGGAAATAAGAAAGTGCTTCTCGTGTGCCGCTGGACAAAATAAAAGCTCTCCTCTCCTTTTGCCTTTTAATATATTGGAAATTAAAGTCCTCCATCTTTAACTACATTTCCGGCTCTTCCTTTCAGTATATGTAACTGTCTTTAAAGTCCTGAGGATCACAGTGTGGTTCCGAGCCTCATCTGCAACAGGTGGAATTTTTATCTCATCTTTTCAATTTTATTAATAAATTAATAATAATAACAAATATTTAATAAAACCAAAAACCATTCGTTGCACTTGTGTCTTTACTATATCGTTGACATTCTTTACGCGCGTTTTCTTCATTACCAAAACTTCATTTATTAATTCTTAATTATTATTTCATACTTTGTGATTAATATGCAATTTATTATTATTAATGTATGCTGTGTGTTGATTACTGATGTCATGTTATTGTTGTTGATTTTCAGTTAATGGCAAAACCGGATTCAAGTGTTTGCTGCCGGAAGCTCAGGAAGTTTCAACTCTTGATGTGAAATTGAAATAATAAATTAAAATACCCTTGGATCATAACAAAGCCGGAAGCTATACTAAACTACAGAGCTATATACTTGCTTTTGAAAAGTATAAGTTTGATATTGTTGACCAAACAATAAGAAGTTTGGAATCTTCCCAAATTATTATACGTGCGTTTCTATATATTTTCTTTCTCAATTGTTGTATCATTTCAATCAAAACATACAGGTGAGTTAAGTGACTTGAAAAATGATTAATCAATGAGCTCATTAATTTAGTAGTAATGATTTTTGTCCCGTCTTTTGTAAATGGTAGGACCATAGGAACATTGTCTCCAAGGCGAGGTTAAGGAGTACAAAATAATAATTAAGGTATTACTTTTTTGACAGGATGCAGATCTTTGTGAAAACTCTAAGGGGAAAAACGATAACACTTGACGTTGAGCCCTGGGACACGATATACAATGTGAAGACAAAAATTCAAGTTAGAGGTAACTGATTGTAGGATAGGAGTGTTATATGGGGTCGTGCTTGTAAGTTGTAAGAACTAGTTTGTTATTTTGCATGTGGGAAAAATATCAGTTTTGTGTAAAAAGTGAAATATATGAAAATTCCAAATTTGTATAGTTAATTTAATTTTAATTTGATTAATGTTCTTAATGAGAGTACAGTGTGGCAAGGAGGGGTACTTTATTAGTATAAGGTGAATTCAAGGTAGATACATTATTTAGCATTGTTGTGTTTCAGAGGGGATCCCGCCGGGTGAACAACTTTTCACTGGCAGATTTTTGGAGGATGGAAGGACTCTGTCTGATTGTAATATCCAAAACGAAACTACCCTACATTTGGCTCTTCGTCTGAGGGGTGGTGTCGTCGAAACACAAAGCGATGATATTGTAGAAGATATTCATAGTGCTGATCGTACTGAAGAATTGAAGAGGATATGCGTTGAAGAATACAATCTTCCTGATCAAAATCCAGATGAAGGAGAAAGGGTCTTAATGGATATGATTTCAGACCAGGCCACCCAAGGTATGCTTATACATATATAATGACAACATTGATTACATTTAACTAGACAAATACAATAAGTATAAATATTTAACATCACTTTATCAACGTTATTTAATTGTTTGTTCTTCCTTTCACAGATTGCAGCATCAAAACGTACGTAGGCCAGCATATTTTAGAAAATGTGCTGGAATCTCGACATCCCGTTGACACAGTGATTTCCTGCGCGGATGGAAAAATTGGAGCCCATCGTTTAGTTCTTGCAGCTGCGTCTCCTTTCCTTGGCTTGCTGTTTGAGGATCAGGTATTAATTTATATGACAAAAAACCAGCTGTGTTCTTGTTGAGTTAGGAGTCGCATCTGTTGATTTTATAAAGTTGTTCTTTATTTGCATTATTTATAGAAACTAGGTGAAATTGCTATAGTACTGCTACCGGACATAAAGAAGAGCACAATGGAGTTGTTACTTCACCTGGTCTACACGGGGACAATGGTATATCCACCAGAGACTGCTCAAGAGGTACTTGATGCTATGGCGTGCTTAATGTTGGGTCAGCTGGCTAAACTTGACGTGTCAATGGTCAAAGTAAAAATTCCTCCACCTCCACCCGTAATTCAACCTCTACCGAGTACATCGACCAGAGCTGGTCATGGTAAGGTCCCTAACTACAAAATTTATTATTCAACCAAAATACTACGTAAGTACTTGAATTTTTTTTTTCTGGTGCAGAATCGAATTTGACCAGCAACAGAAGAGACGCCGAAACTCCTTCCCGGAACTCAGACGCACGGAAACGTCAGCTTAGTGATTCTACAGATAGTCGGCGTAAAAGATTGATAAAGAAAGCTAAATATGACAAGAATGGGAACAGAATCCCAATCGGTATTCGATCAGGTGCGCCCATTGGGAAAGAAGGACTGTTGAAACTTCGAAGAAGAGAGGAGAGAAGGATTGTTCAAGAGGGCAAGTATATTTGTCCTGCACCTTGCATTGAAAGTCATGGTCCAGATGAAAATGGACGTACCGTACGGCTTAATGTGAAAAAAATGCCTTTGACGTCTATTCGCCTGAAGCAATTACAATTCAATGAGCTGGTGATTGCGACAGAAGGCAAACAGAGAGATTTACATGTAGAAGAATCTCAAGGTTTGACTGGTGACATAGAAAGTGTAGCTGCTGACTTACACAGAAAATCCTCTTCTCCGACAGAATCAACAGATAAGAGTTCAAATCAGACTGAGAACTCTGTAAAGCTCTCTGACGGAGACGATTCAAACGAAGATCTAGAATCCGGATTTACGGAAGAAATAGCAGACTCCGTGCCACCAATAATGCCAGACATAGTGTACGACAGAAAAGACACGGATTCATCTAATGGCAGTGGAGTGGGCAGTGATTTAGATAGAATGGAATTGGGGCCTCGAAAGAGGAAATCACGGTTTAGGAGACGAACGGATGAGTCTGCAAGTTCGGCCGGTTCCAAAATACCATTGGAAATTGATCCTTACGAGGTACTGGAGATGGTACCTTCTTAAACCAATGTTTGATTAGAGTGATGGTAACTAAATGGTTACATCATTAAAACGCATTATATTGCATGAAAATGTTGCACTATGATTTATTTTATAGAAATATCAAGTAGTCCTCTTACGATCTTGTACCCTGTGTATATATACTTATAATAATGATGTAGCTTTTATATTTTTGAACTGTTTCTTCTTAAGACTATGACGAGCCAACAACTTAATTAAGACGTTTGTAAATCTATTGCATCTATTAACCGTTACATAAGCTGCTTTAGTACTATGTATTAAAATTCCAATTATTATAGGTTTTGTCTCTTGCGTTTATGAGTAAATATAGTAAAATGTTCTAAACTCTCAGAACAAAAGGCGTTTAATATTTCAACGTGACCTTGGAAGCTTATATTTGTACGTGTATAAACATTCCACGATGAAACAAAACATTTTGATATAATAAAGTAATATTATGAAGTTACATGCCTACATATATAAATACATCTTATACATAATCATATGTAATACTTGATAGGTACCAGGGGTTGAGATGTTATATAATCTATTAATTTATATATCTGAAAACAAGGGCGTTCTGCAATATTCTACATGTCATGGCCCTACTCGTTTTCTTCTAAAATTCATAAAAAATTTAAATACAAATTTTCCCATGCATTAATAATTCTGAACGCTTAAACAGGTCTTCAGATTAATATAAATATTGTGCTTATCATATAATCACAAAGGAAACGGCTTTTCCTTATTACTTCGACCTCATCTACAAATAATACCACTCACATAAACAAATCAACTCTTAACCCTTCATTGATTTTGATTTCGACATTCATTTATCTTTCAACATTATTTAGTATATGATATCAAGGACAAGCATTACATTGTACACCTGTATTACAATTTATCTCATAATTTACGAAGATTCGCTCTTTATTTTACCTCAATACAATACTGATTATTTGTAGCACTTTCCCCCAAAATCGTGTAATATCTATTTTTACAAGAAAACAAATCATAGTTAGAAGATGTTAAATTATGTATTTACCCTCATTATTTATTTTTGCAAATTCCCAGGTAATTTTCATAATCCATTTTTAATTTTATACATTTATACATACATTCTCATTCTGCATCTGCATATTTATCATAATTATTAGTATTTTCGTATATATTCCGAAATGCACTTACAAATTATTACTATTCAGTAATGAAGAATCTTCATATTCCTTAAATTGATAATATTGATATTTTATTTAAATTTATTTTTATAACAGACATTTTTTAATTTGCATTCTAATGATTCTAAAATCTAAACATTTGAAATAATTACATATCTGACAAACACAAAAATATATGTACTTCTTGTCTACTTTAAATACTTTTCATAAAATGCCGATTATGAATAATTTTTTTCTATAAATTAAATTTATTATTAAAATCTTATTTTATTATAATCATTATTAAATTTCCAATTTATTCTTGTTTTATTAATTAAATTAAAATAATGCATAAAATACATTCCAATTTTTATTTTTACAAATTAAATTATTTTATTTATTATTACTTAAAATTTTATAATATTGCAAGAAATTAGTAAATTTGTCCTTTATTGATATTTTATAAAATTTAAATAATACATAAAATATTCATATTAATTCATAATTTATTAATTTAATTATTTTGTAAAAATTGTAAACATTTTAATCATGGGGGATTGGAGGAAAGAAATCAAATGATTCCTTATCCGCAGTACTTTTAACATATGACGTGCCTTAGTTAGACGTCACATTGACTGTAAATTTCCCGCGGAGCATTCTGATTGGTTGGCTGAAACCAAATTCAAACGCAGGGCATGTGAACTCCTCGTGTGACGTATGAGCAATAAAATAAAAGCAGTGAAGGCCGGAGAAGATTCTTCCGACGGCTGCGAACCTTCTAGAAGCATCCAATGAACTCCGAACTAAAAATTATACGAGGCTTTCTTGTGCTTTGAGTTGGACACAGTGTGCTTCTCAGTCTCATCTGCAAGGTGGAATCGATCTCATGCTCCATCATTTCCCATAAGAAATACATTACACGTACATATATACTTAAATCTCCCAACCAAGTCCTCTCTTCTTCTTTAAATCCACAATATTCACATAACTTGTGTGTGTGTGGTTCTTGGCATTATTATCTCTCATTTACAACAATAATTATACTCTCCATCATTGTTTTCTTCACTTAGAAAAATTACTAAATTCAGCCCGGAAGATACAAAAGCAAAAGCAGGAATTTTGTTTTTATATAGGAAGAAACATACAATTCCGTATTAATAAATAAGTGAGTATTTTAAAATATTTAAATTTCATTGGTTCAAAAACTGCTTAAATCAGCCGGAAGCGAATGAACTTAAATACTTAAAATTAGACCAAACCAAGCCAAAAGTTCATTCATTCACATGCGTGATTTACATTCTAATTTCTCAAACTCGTACTTTTCCATTGTACACGTCTTCTTGTTCTTATAGTGTGGTAAACTTTCAGTTGTGGAAAAAATTAAAATTATTTATAATTCAAGTAGGTTGAGTTTGAAAACGTTTTAAATACAAAGGGATTTATTAGTGGGGTGATGCAATTTATTGCCCCGCCCTCTGGGATTTAATTGTAATTTACATTTAATTATTTCTCCAACGTTTGGTTTGGGGAATGTTGCGAATGGTTGTTTTGTGTGAATACTTCAACATCGACATGTTAATTAATGTGTTGATATTGATGTATTAGAGAGTCATGATGGTGTATCCAGGGTGATAATGGGAGGAATGTTTTGCTATCTGAAAAATTTGTATCACTTTATTAAAATGAGAAACAGTCTCCGTCCGTCCGGTCGTCCTCAGTATTTCACAGTGTTAAAGCGAAAATT